>JAVQKG010398516.1:0-14391 GCA_036025885.1 Hypseleotris bucephala | reverse complement strand
GATACATTCTCTTAAAAAAAGAAATAGACAACAAAACTGATATTCTTTTCAGCTTTTAAAAACTATAATACAATATTCTTAATATATAGCTTTTTTACAAAATAAACGTCAGTAAGAGGGTAAAGGGCGAGAGACATCTTTAAAAAAAACAGAGAAAAAAGAAGATGAAACAACACCAACATTTAAGAGAGACCGATATCTGTCATAAATAAATATAGGAAAATTAGACATCATATTTATATAGATTTGTTTTTGAATGGCAGGGGTTTGCTTATAGCATAGGTCATATCCGTCACTGCTTTCTGAGGTCCAATTCCCATACAAAAATTAACTGGGACCAACCAGCGCAGCTAAAAGCCCTGAAATGAAGGTATTTTCCCCAATAATAGGTCTGATAGTCTGTGGCGTGCTTGACCTTTGTCTGTTACCTCACCCCCGCCCCCAATTGCACCCCCTTCCCCCGTCTTTCTGCCGGCACTTGGTACGGCCCAAAGATGTCTCCTTGAGCGAACTGGAATATAGGGGTGTCCTTTTTATCTCTTTCTCCTCCCAAGGCCAACATGTTCATATGAAGCACCCCCACCCTGCTCGCAAACAAGAGACAATTGAGGAAAGCACACGAGGGAGGAGGGTGCGAGAGGAGGGGGGTGTGTGGTAGTGGAGCACAGGAAGGTCACACTGCGCTGCCAACGTCTTTTCATCACAACAGCGTCACCCTTTACACTATAGATATTTCAGCGTGGTCCTTCAAATTTCAACAACACAATAACAGCCACGAGACAACAGAATAGAGACACATAAAGTGAATGTGGGAACGCGGGGGGGGGGCTCTCAAAAAACCCTGAAGACCAGTTAGGAGCTGCTTAAATAACATGTTCATGAAAATGGAAATCGTTTAGATGGATATTCTGGGATTGATGTAGAAATAGGTGTAGTGTGTGTACCATGCTAATTATTTTTGGAAACGTAGATAGTTTGTTAAATAGTTTGTTTGTTTGTAGTTAGTATTGGGCCAAATAAATTATTTTAGTAATTTTAGTTTCATCTTTCTCTTTTAAGATTTAGAACGATTACTAGATTGGGCCAAAGATCCAAACTCCAACCAAAAAGGGTCAATAAAGACACAGTTAGTTATGTTTTCTGTGAATCCAGTTACTGTCAAATAATTTTTAGTGCATTAGACATACACAAGTGCTTTGTGATTTGATCGAGCATTGAATTAGGCACTATCAATTTACTATATAGTGAGATTGGGACAATGCCTTGATGGAGGTATGCATTCTTTAACTGCTTTTAGTTCTTGCGTTGGAATGGTCATCAGGTTCTACAAATGTCACAAAAACCAGTCCATTTTCAAAGACGTATCGTCATTTCAACAGCTCCTTAAAAAATTGATTGTTTCCTCTTTTTTGCATCTTCGATTCATTCAAAACTTTTCCAACAAAGAAACACAAAATACAGATAATGCAGATGATCAGTTTTTAATGCTCCACTAGCTATATTTTCTGACAATATGAAAACAGATTGGCAGTATTTGTATCTTTCATTTTTTTTTCATAAGAGCTGGCAAGTGGACGGTGACATTGGCCTCCTCAGAGCGCTATGGTGGCTTGGCGTTAATCACAGTTTGGTCTCACTTTCTTGGCACATTTAGTCGGCGAGGCAAGCACCAGCACGGACAGCCAGGGGTGAGAGAAGGGAGGACAACGCGTTAGATTCTCAATAATGACGCATCGCTGCAGCATCACTTTGCAGATTAAAAGCAAGATGCTGAATTTCAATCAAGTCCCATTAATGGCCTAGTGTGAAGAATGGTTACTTTGTCTTTCATGGCAGGAGGAGAGGGAGAATGGGTAAAGCAAGTACAAAGAGGCACAGGTGAAACAAGGGGATATGACATTTTAATTCAGCAAATTACATGCTAGTCAGTAATGATAGAATTTGTTTAATGATATGGTGACAACATTCTATTATCAAGGGCAAAGGATCATTAACAAAATTTCAGATTTGAGAGAAGAGCCATAGTTCCAAATAACGGAAAAACATTGAATTTTAAGCTTACGAGCTTACCACATTAAGGTTTTTACATGGATGGTTTATTCTGTCACATTGTATGCATATAACTTGATTTTTCTGATTATAAAAAAGACAAAAAAAAAGAGGGAATGTGTTACCTAATGGACAATGACTGCATATAGAGTAAGGTTTCCAATTTTAATTCAATGCCATGTTGTGACACTTTATCAACGGAGCTCGTGATTTCCTCATTTGTTCCTGTCAAAGACTGCAGCCACCATACAACACACGCACTCTGAGGAGGATGTGACCCACTTGCATTAAAGTGCATTGAGAATTTAGTTCTCATGGTAGATGAGAAACAGAGTTGGGCAAGCACAGCTGAGAGATTGTCATCACAGTATAGCTGATCTAAGGAGAAACATAATGTGACATGAACTAGATCTCTCAAAAGGGAAGGAGGCCAAACAGGAGGAACTGTCGGGACAACAAAGAGATGGGTATTGGTCCTCTAGTCTCTGTGAGTCAAGAATGTCATAGTTAAGCACAGTGTGATATGGATAACAAACATGTTTACAATGCAGTATCCGTAACTTTAACCAGGCACCCAGCTCTGGTTACTGTGAGCTTGTTGTGGCCCTCCGAGTGCGCTCATCCCCATCCCCATAGTCACACCCATGCCCATGCCCATCCCGATGCCCACTCCCTGTGCCAGAGAGCAGTCAAAGTTAAAGTCCATCTCCTCCCCAGAGTCCATGATGTCATGGAGGAGGACAGACTCCACATCACAGTCTAGACTCCCGTGGAACATGTCAATGTCCAGGTCCGCGGGTAGTCTCTCGTGTGGGTGGTGTTGGTCGTAGCTGTGGTAGCCATTACCACTGTTGGCCCCCATGCCCTGGCTGAGGTGGTACTGTCCATTAGCTATCCCTTGGTGTTGGTGGTCTGTATAATGATTGTGACGAGGATGAGGGGCAGCGGCCACATGGCAGGAGTCCTGTGGCATCCCCAGCATGCCGGCCGGGTTAGGAGGGAGTGTGGTGGTGCCAGGGAGGTGTGCGTGTGAGGGGGGGCTGTACAGGTAGGGTGCTTTGTGGTTGTAGCTGAGCTGACTGTTTCCTCTGGGAGCCAGCGCCTGAGCTCGAGGAGGAGTGTGGTTCTGACTCAGACCGTGACCATTGTGAGTGAGGTGAGGTGAGCTGTGGCTCGGTGTATGGCTGTGAGTTCTAAGGCTGTGAGGTCCATTGTGGCTGTGGCCATTGTGGTGGCCAGTGTGGTGATTGTGATGGTTAGAGCCGATTCCATTACTGGTTTGGCTCATCATGGGGAGGCTCTCTCTCTCCGATCCCAACATCATGTCCTTGGAGCAGTACTGCTGCCCGTTTGACGTTAGCAGACTCTGAAGAGCGTTGGTGCTGGAGTAGGCTCGCATGGTTCCAGAGAAACTGGCTGGCTTGTTCTCCTGAATGGTCTGCATGGGTGAGTGGTGACGCAGCATGCCCATGCCAGAGCCTCCATAGACACCAGTGTAAGAGCCCTTCACCGCGGAGCTGTAGTGATACACAGGACTCTGGTGCTTGTGCCGGCCCACAGAGGGGTGTTGGTGCTGCGAGTGGTGGTGGTGATAGCCTTCATCCATCAGCTGTTCATCCAGGCTGATGGCCCCCGTTAGGCTGGCCAACTGGGGCAACTGCTCCAGGGTCGGACAGTGACTTCCGGCTCCCATCGATGGGGATCGGGCACTAGTCGGAGAGGGGTAAAGGTGTGGGGACGTGGAACAGGACAGGCCTCCCTCCTCTGGTTCTCCTGCCTCTCCCTCTGCGAGTATCGGTGACAGACGCCCACTCAGAGTCGAGGCGGAGGAGCTGGCTCTGGAGTGGAGGTCTGTCCAAGCGTCAAACTCTCCATCGGCCCCAGACGTAACCCCTGACGCCTGAAGGACTTTTCGGGGTGGACTGCCATGGTCGGGGGATCCTTGGAGTCCCACCACAGCAGAACCGGCGCCAATACCGGGACGTCCGACCCGTTTGCCCCTGATGCGACCCTTGCTCTTCAGGTACTTGGTGCTGTTGTCCATGGAGACCGCCCGGCGACGAGGGGCTTTACCCATCTTCCCTCCGTCCGGATTCAGCATCCACCAAGAGCTCTTCCCCGTCCCCTCATTCTGGACCCGAATGAACCGCGTGTGGAGGGACAGGTTGTGTCGGATGGAATTCTGCAAAAAGAAAAACAGATACATTTAGAAACAGAATAAAATTAATATATACTTGAAAGGTCTAGTGTTTGTGTGTGTTTATTTATGCACATTCCATATTGCATGTGTAATCAAAGCTTATGTGAAAAAGGCAAAATGGGCAAATGCACAAAAAACTTGAAACCAACAATACATTTTAATTTTAGGCCTTAATATGATCCCATGTAACCCAGGTGGTCCTTCATAAATTTAAGTTATGATACCAAATAGCTTCATTATCTATGCAGGTGCTGTGAGATGCCAGTGTTATGTGAAATTATTGTAGTTTCACAGAAGCTGAGAAATCCTTCAAAACTTAAAAGCATGTCCTTGATGACAAATGATTAGGCCTGACGTATTGTCTTGGCTGCACATGTTCCAGATCACTATGCCACTTCACTGTCTCTACCCAATAAATAAAATCCACAGGCAGGTATATCTCCGCGCTTTATACAATCAGTGTCAAGTAGTGTCGTAGCTTTAGAAATGCAATCGCGCGCTGAAAAACACAAACACATTTTGAAAGACAGCTGCAGCTGGCACAGAGCAAGACCCTGTCAACCTCAGCCAACCTGAAACGACCTGGATCTCAAGTCTTGAGGCGAGCTCCGTATGTACGTCAATCCTCCCACTTTCATTTCCATCAATCCATGTGTCCTCCTCTGCCTCTCCTCGCGGCCCAGACTGATGTAAGCTGCTGCGGTGGGGCGTACTGTACGTTTGATGTGGGTGCCAGTCTGGCTTAGTGCCAGTCTTGTCTCCTCCACTGTTGTATATGGACTAGGATGGAAGGGGAGCATGAGAGGGAATAAGCCGGGAGGAGGAAGGAAGACTAATGGATGCATCCCACCCTCTGACATCTACCTTCGCTTCCAATCTCCCCTCACCTCCTTGTTCTGTCTTTATCGCATCCCCTTTTCTTCCGTCACCGAGCGCTAAGTACATTATTTTCCATGATTTTCCAATTTGTATACATTTTTCCCCCCGATACAAAGCTGTCATTTTCCACTTCTACTTTCAATCTCCCCACATTCAGTTATTCATCACCAAATACTTTTACATTATCCTCAGCTCTGTCATGTACAGCCACTCGTTCAGTAAGATTGTATTTTTTATTTCATTTACATCTCGAGGGCTGCTGAATGCTAAAGTGCTTGATGGGCTACCGAGTCTGTGGTTGCAATTCTGTTCTTTGTTGTTGTGGCGAGGCATTTTGACATTGAAGCCGGGGAAAAAATATCAAATCAAAAGCGACCCCTGTGGTTGTGAAATACCCCGGTACAATAGAACGAGGGGTACTCATACTTCTACCATCTCCATTATTGTAGCGGATTATTTGTGTTCCACTGAATTGCGCGGCGGGGGAAACAAATAAATCAAATTGCGGCACACATAAATAGGGAGGCGAAACCGAATTCAGGTGATCTGCGAATGCCTCCTTGGGTTATCTCGTTGTGACACCTCTAGCATTGGGTAGCCATGGCAACCGGGTAAACGTGCAACAGCCGAACTATATCATATTGTGGAGAGAGAGTGGAGAGTGGGGGATGGGGGAGAAGGATGCAAGAGGAGGCGGTTGTTTGATGCTGCTGCTCCAACACTAAACAGCCTTTCATCTCGGCAGTGCGGGTCCGCAGGGGATGCCCGCTCCTGCTTCTGACGGCTCCTCTACGTGCCCCGCCAACTCCCCGTCTCACCCCGGCCCAATCCTCCACCTATCAAACCATACCAAATCAGTGCCATTAAGTCCTGAGTGTTAAAACATATGTAATGCAATTTTCTGAGCCATTCGTGCTATACTGCTCTTTCTATAGGCGACATCTTTCCAAGAGCCAAACCACTTTATGTTGCAATTCAGTGTGACCTGTTAGATTCAAATCTCGATTTATCCGCTTGTATGAGGGAAGAGCAGCCCCACTGAACTTGAAGGGATTTGTCATCATCCCAAACCCTCTTTATCTGATGAATCCACCTGCTAGTGAGATTTGAGAGATTTCGGACAGTGGCCAGCCATGGCATCATCAACATTGCGAGCCACTAGCTTCCTGTCCTGTAGTTTTCCACCACATTTGTTTCCCTTTGTTTCCTTCCTGTCAGTGTGTGCTTAACAGAGGCTAAGAATAGCTCTGGTTGCAGGTGGTTTAGCGTGGGTGTGGTTGTGTTCACCTCCTGTTGCCTGAGTCTGAGTCAGGGGCAATTTGGCCATCCTCTGGCCCTCACGCCCCTGAAACAGGCAGTCACTGCTAATCCTTCTCCATCCCGAGTAATCCCAGACAATCCTTGGCTAATCCCAAGTTGATTCAGGGGCACTCCCAGCTGGGTGTCTCATACAGAGCCATGCCAGGTCACAACGGACTCAGCAGGCAGCCAGGACATGCTATGATCCAAAAGTCATACAACAAAAGAGAATGTGAGATGTGGAAAATAGGGCCACTGTGAAGTCTTCATAGGATTGTGTTAAACCATTTGAGTGAGTGTGTGTTTCTCTAATGTGGCATGATTTTAGAGGGACTAAGCTGATGTGAGCTTTTTTTTCACTCTTCTAAAAAAACTATCTACCTTTCTGTCCTTGCGGCTCAGCTTTGGCAGATTTTTTTTTAACCCCTACGGCTTGAATAGCAAAAAAATTGAAATCTTTATTATGTATTAAATATTCATAAAATGGAAATTCTCATCCAACCCACTGGCTTGGCAAGGCAGACGAATGAAGCCTACAGAAACATATATCGACATAAAGGAACACACACATCACAAGACGGGCTACTTCTTATTCAAATCATACCCCTTTAATACAATAGGCCACGTAGAAGGAGGCCTCTAAATAATGAATGAACCTTGGTGGGTGGACCTATGCAGAGCGATGCCCTGTCTGGTCTCCAAATACAGGGAAGCATACAAAGTCATAAGTAGAATAGTGAGATCTTTGTTTTGCTGTCAGTCCTGCTAGCTACCAACAAGCAGCACTAAACCAGACTGATGGCACGTATTCAGCCATAATGCCAAAGAGAATGTTTATGGCCCAATCAAAGCTAATTAAGGTGAACCAAGTTGCCTCTGTGGATGAAGAGACAATCAGCTTTGGGTCAATTCTTATTAAGGGTGAAAAATCCTGATAGCTGATTTAGACAATGAACGCCCAGCCATATGATAGCCCTCTTTGTCCCTGGATTAAAAGTTTATGCTACTTTTGTAAAAGATTGACACTTTTTTCCACGGCACACAGGTAGTCTTCAACTTTTATTCATTCCTATGTGCTTGAGAATCGCTCTTGTGAGTCTAGTCAGGTCAATTATTAAGTTCTGGGAAATCAGTTGCTCCCCTTTTTCCTATCCTTCCTTGAATTCAGAGACTAGGCCTATATAGTGCTCACAATCAATGCAATTTAATGTCTATCAGAACACTGGTGTCTAACCAACTGCACCTGCATTACAAGCCCAATAGGAGTGCTCAAAATTTGGTTTACAAACTCAACTACATTGGCCCCATGCCCAGAGCACCCCTTGTTTGCTGCTTTGAGGTTAAATTTATGGACGTTCTATAGATCATTGGTGACAGCTGTGCTTAACGGAATACAAGGACTTGGAGGATCCTAGGATATGTAGATGGGAATGTAAAAATACAGCAAGGGGCCCCATGTAAGCCACACAAAGCGGTGCCCTCAAAATGCCCCCCATTCTTCCCATAGCCCTCCCTGAACCCCCCATCCCAACCCTCAAAGAGTTCTGCCTCTTTTACTTTCACCCACCCACATGCTCACCAACAGAGGGGCAAGGAAACAGGTCAAACGCTTTAAAGGACCTATCTTGTGGCCAATGTGCACTCATTCAAACAGAACTGAGTGCGGAACTATGGCCCGTGAGTGGGGTCTGGGAACCGGCAAAAAGAAACCACTCACCCGATTGAAACAACCTCAAGGGTGAAGCAGTGTGGTGTGCATGCCCAGCTAAGAACACAGCAGCTGTTCTTGTAGTGGCACCGGGTAAAGCCGGTTGCCACACTCGACTGGTATTACCCAACCATTTCATGCAGAATGGAGCCATTATGTATTGTCAAAGGCTATACCTCTATGGCGCACATTCATTTGATAAGCCCAAATCAAGGGGGAGTAACAGAAGCGCTAACTGCATTTATTGTAATGCCGGTTTTGCCTGTGCAGGAGGCAGCAGGGATCAGGGGGAGGGGAGGTCTCAACACAAGCAGTTTTGTTCGGCACAGGAATGAGTTTTGTCATCTAAGCCTGTCTCCAGGCTATTGGTGGAAATTAGCGCCGGCTAAATATTCGCTTTCCGTGATTGATGTCACGGCTCGCATTGTCCCTTTGAAGCAAATAAAGAATTTAGAGGCATGTAGATTAATAGGGATGGGGTCGGGGGAATGTGATGTGTCTGTAGGCATCTGAAGTGGGACTGAAAGGCCTGATGGCTTTAAAGATACAATATAATGGACTAAAGATGAAATAGTGTATCAGAAAGTGATATCTAAAACTATAGCAGGAAGAACAAAAAGTAGATTTTAATTGTTTTCCTGTGTATGTGTGTGGGATAAATGTGTGTAAGAGAGAAAGAGATATTTAGCTATTTGCCTGAGCAGCTCAGAGTCAGATGATTAAAATCCCTTTAGGAGGCTTCTTTAAGAGAGACAGATGGGCAGACAGGCCTGTTTTTTGGAATGCAATCAAATTGAAAAGATTAAAAAGGAGTCTCTTTTATTAGGAGGTGAGAAACAGTTACTTCTCTGCCACATGCCATCATCGCCTCCACAGCAGTGGTCACGACTGCATTGGCATGCAAGGTACATTACAGCCCTCATTGGAGAGGAAAATAAACCTAGGATTAGGAATTGTATCTATCAGTGTATCACTGTGGGGTCTCTTGGAATTGGCAGCATTTGTAAATTCTTGAAGGAAAGACATGGAATGTAAAAACAACAATCTGTTTCGTTTTGTGCGAGGCTATTTGCCAAAAGCTGCCCTGCCATATTATGGCTGAAACATTACTTAATCTTAACGCTGAACCAATTCAAACGTGCATTCCCTTGGCTGTCATTGTACTTGAGTAAACTGAGTGTTCACTGTGGAATCATTCAAAGGCGTTCTGTATCTGACCCCATTATTCCACTTCACAGCAGGAGTGCCATTTTAAATAAAGATAAAAATGGGAAGACTGTGTTGCGTGTCTAGCTGCCTTAAACCATGCAGGAAGTGGAGATAGGCACATTGGAGTTAGGAGGGGATTCCTGGCTGACTGTGCACTAATTGTAGCCAATAGCTGGTGACTCATCAGCTGTGATGCCAAGTGAAAGGTTGACATTGGCGTGGCAAGGTCTGGGACAGCACGGGGCTGCCACAGCTTTGGTGGGTAAAAATAGAAACTGACAGATTAGCGGAGCATCTGAGACCCAGATAGGGGATCGGAAAATCCGCTTGTCCGATGCCAGGGAGAGCTGAGTGTTTCCGGTGGGCGCAAAGGGGACCCAATCTGGGCACAAAGGGGACCCAATCTGGGCAGCGCGTCTGACGCCCACACTCAGACGGGGGAGCCTGGAGGAGCAGGGTGTGGCTGCTCCAGTGAGACCTGAGAGAGAGGCTGAGCTCACACACTCCCACAGAGCATTCACACAACAGGTGTTTGAGCTGGGCAACCTGTGGGGCCGGCCGCCTGATCGCGCTTCACACCTCGTCGAGGGAGCAAACTAACATTTTCCATTGGGCCTGCCATGCTTTTGTTAAAGACCAACACGTTTCTGGAGAGGCTTTTACAGCTTTTTTTACAAGATGGGCAAGATATGCATGTGTGCGAGCATTTGCAAGTCAATCTGCATTTATGTGAGCGCCTGTGTGTCTTTATTTGTGTATCAGTCCATTTAATAGCAAACAGGCACAGTGTGGATTTGATTATATTGAAAACTCCCCCTGCTGTATACAAAGAAACTGTTGGCCAACAATAAAATCAATGCAGGCTTGGGCTTTTTCACACTCGGCCTCCACATAATCTCATTCATAACAATGAGAATCTCATTTCCCACATTCTAAAGGTCAGTGCACACCTCTGATCACACTTTAATAAACACCATTCTCAGCGTTTAATTTAATTTCAGCAGAGCAGCAAACTCAAAGGCAGCCGTACACATGGCATGCAAAATTCATCAGATTGTCCCTTTAATTGCTTCAATTTCACAGTACTGACAGGAGTGGTCACAATCTTCCTCCATGAAAATGCACAGGCTATCTGCACTTGCACATACTGTAGGAACAGCCAGTCAAGTCCAAGGACCTCTTCAAATGTGCTCTCAATTTCTGTTTAAATTATCAAAATGAAGAGATAGTACAGGATGTTTTCGTAAAAATAGACAATCATTCAGAAAAGTTACACAACAAGCAGCCCTCCTTAAGGATGCTATTAATATTGGGCATCTTTTGAGATTGATGGGGGGTGGAGTACTCAGAGGAAACAAAGACAAGCCTCACCAAGTCTGAGATGTGAACCTGTATCTTCTAACTGTGAGGCAAAAGTGCTAACAAATCTTCCACTGCGCCACCACAATACAATGATAGAAATCAGCCAGCGGTCTACGATTACCGAGCTGCGGGACAAATTGCTTTAAGAACTCCTTTTTGTCAATCAACTACATCCGAAGACAGCCATTTCTTTCCTTCTTTTCGTACCAAAATTTGATCAAATAATCTTCACAAATATTCTGGATTATCACCAACTCAAGGCTTTAAATCCTGTATTCACACATTGTGGCTCTCACCTGCACCACATTGGAAACCTGTAGGGAACTAACACACACATACACACACAAATTCAGAGACACCTATGTGCACACAACTACACACACCACACACTGACGTGACACAAAGCCTGGCACACCGGGCACACTCATTACCGCAATGCCAAGCTACCAGTTGCTAAGGAGACCTGTGGGAGAAGGGAAGGAAAAAAGGGAGGGTTCCTTGTTGTTGCCATAGCAGCCTTGGTTTTGCTCCCCGCCAACTCAAGGTCCCTTGGGGGGAGAGGAGGTAGGAGGCAGGGGGTGAAGTGGGTAGAGGTAGGGGGCATGAGTTTAATAGGGCTACAAGGTGCTGGGGAACTTCATTAGCTGCCTGTGTGTGCGCGCGCCAACCGACCGGCACTCCCCGTGAATAGAGCCACAAGACTTCCACTTACTCACGCACAAGCTATACACTCCCACTTATTTGAACACCTATATAGGGGGAAAAGATGGTGAATGGTATGCTTAGAATAGAAAGCAGGGTATTGCAAGAGGGTTCGGGTTTACAGGGGGGAGGGGTAGAAAGGGCAGAGGTGGGTTGTGTAAAACTAGGATGAGTGGGAACAAAACAGAGTCAAAGAGGCCCACTCGCAGGAATGGCAAGGAGCTAAACGGAGGAAGCTTAGGAAAGTTTAGGGGCTGTATCCCGACAAGCTTCACTGGAAGTCTTCTTAAAGCTAACTTTGACCTTCAGCTTAGGACATTCTCCACTTTGCCATTTGTTCGGAACTTTTTGTTTACAGCACAACAAAAAGGTGAAGCAGCAAAAACCAGGTATAGCTTCGGATTTTAGCAGCATTAGAAGTAATCATCCATTTAAAAAAAACATTCTGTTCTCTGTGGAAAGTGCACTCAAGGTTTGCACACTGCACACACCAGCTTCAAAAATAACATTTTAAAAATAAATCGTAACATTTACTTAATGATTCGAATATCACCTTAACTTGGGGAGTGTTGTTTTAAGAAAATGCCAAAGTAGACAGGTAAGAAAAGGCTATATTTAACCAATGCTGGGTAACTTTAAGGGGCCAATTCTGCAATTATTTTATATGACAATACAATGACGTTTCCTTGTCCATTTCTGTGTACAAAGAGGCTTTTCTCCTATCATTCGTATTGCTAATAGCTCAGCTAATTAGGCCTCTTGCTCCACTCTGTTCAGAGTTGTCTTGGAGTAATAGAGTGAAGTGGGCGTGGCCAGCAGGAGGAAATAGTGCCTTAAAGTGACATCACCAATATGTGGCTGTTGTTGTTTTTAAATAAATATTGCTTTCAATTCATTCATTCAACTTTGCTTTTCCTATTGCTGTGTCCCGAGCCCATCCCAGTAACTATGGGCAACATGCACAATGGCGAGTTAGTTCAGGGCTGACACTAAGACGTACACAGACAGACAACCAAGTACAAAATACAAATCAATAAGCTTCACAAATAATTTAAAATAATTTCTCTATATGCTTATTATCTCTCTCACTATCGATCACAACACAGGCGCCTCTTTACCCTTAAGTTAATTTATCTTGACCGATCAGACAAAAAACATATTTCTATGGGGTTTCTTGGCATTGCTTCTTCAAATGACATCAATAACCGTATGTTGCATGTTTTCAAATTCCACCATATTTCAGAGTATTTGAGATGGAGACCTTATGGAACGGAGCCCAGCTGAGTTCAGTCTCTGCAGGCTTTTAGTATTCACCAGTAGTGCTTCAAATATTGACAGGCTGATAACCCATGATACTCCTGGCTGCTTCATATTCTCATAAATTTACTGCTCTGAAAGAAGGGGAGCGTCAATTTGGTGTGAGTGATGTCTATGTGCGTGGATACAGTTACAAAGAATAACTCCATCCAAGTCACCTCCTCAAATATGGTCTAGCCCGGTTCAATGCAATCTTATGTAGCAGCAAGAAGTGATGGATCGAGACAAAAGCCATTTAGTCCCAGGAAGATGTGCTGCCCAAAATCCAATATAAGTAAGGTTTCTATAGATAAATTTTGTTCAGCAGCTGATAGTCAGAATTACATAGAAAAAAATAGGTAAATAGTTAAAAAGTATTGAAAAAATGATGGACTTTCCAAATCAGTATTTTGTTATACTGTTTGAGACCAATTACAAACTTAATAGTCAAGTCGGCTCTAATAAGCTTGTAAACAAAATAATTAATTAATCTGACATTAGAGGTCACGGGTCCCAGTAGCTATGGGTTTTAGGCGGGGTACACACTGGACAATGGCAAGTTCATCGCAGGGCTGACACTGAGACATACACAGACAGACAACCATTCACCCTTTACAATTTAAACTGACAAATTCCCCTACAAATTGCATGTATTTGGGCAGTGGAAGGAAGCCAGAGTACCCGAAGAGAATCCTCTGTAACACGGGGAGGACATACAGACTCCACCCAGAGAGATCGTTGGACAGCCCAAGCATCAAACTCCTTGCTTGGAAACAAGAGCACTACTCTGCCACTGTACCACCCTACATTGTAATAATAGTAGCTAAAAAATCTTTAAAAAATAATCATTCTAACTCTATAAAAAAGTAGTAAGTGAATGTAAAAAATAGTCACAGAGAACACTATGACCTTGTGACCAAGCTTTTCCATGGGTCTCGGCTTGTGTTAAAGAGACCATTAGAAGTCAAAAGCAACATATCAGGAACAACAAAAATCAAGAAACCCTTTCTTAGCTTTACCTTTTTTTCCCGTCAACAAATATATCCCAATTAAGTCAGTATAAGTTATAAGTATATATAAGTATAAGTGTTTTTGGAGTTGTCTGAGATTGTGTATCCAAAATTTTGGTTGCAATAAGTGGAAATATGTGGGCAATGCAGAGTGTGTGTGTTTGAGTGAGCCAATCTCCTACTTTTTTTTCCCTCCTCCAGCCCCTAAGAGGACCAAAGTTGCTCTCAGCTCCTCAACGGGAGACGCTGAAATATTAATGGCCACGCTCCAGCCTCAGACTATGGTGAATACAATCGCTCCCAACTCCCACCCTAATGAGTGTGTTCATGAATGGCTAATGTGCACAGATGGGGGGCTGATGACTGGATAGATTGCAATAGGAAGGTTATGAAGGGGGGCAGAGGGAGGGAAAAGTGAAATTTCGGCGGTGCAGAAGCAGAAGCATGCCATGACCTTTTAAGAGCCTCCTGAAAACTTAATTAAGGCTAGACCCAGCGCTACTCTGTCTCAGTCTTGCGTATAGAAAACCTTGTATGATAGACTAGGAGCATCCTTTTTCAAGCCAATACATGCTAGATATTGAACTGAGCAACTTACTGTTCTGAACAATTTTCAACCCACATATTTGCCAATATTGTTTCATTGTTAAATTATGGTCATGCTTTCTCGGCATAAG
>JAVQKG010398350.1:0-16314 GCA_036025885.1 Hypseleotris bucephala | reverse complement strand
ACTTTGAAATGCCCTGTGTATGAATTGTGCTATACAAACAAACTTTCCCCATACACTTGTGAAATATAATTGGTCTTTTGTTAATTTACATCCACTCATTTATTTCACATGTCTATATTACAGCGCTGTATTTTAAATCATGACTTCCCCATTCAGTAACTGTTAAACTTTTAAAATGGCTTGGACAGATTTATCTTGTATTTAATAAAGCTGGTTGTGATTAATTGACTTGTGGGTGAATTCGTGACACAGGGGGCGACGCTCAGGTTTCAGGGCCGTCTTTGGATCCGCCCTGAGGCAGCCCTGCCAGGAGGTCTTGTGGCGCATTAAGTGGCTGTGGCATGTGGATTTACAGCAGGCTTTAGAGGTGCCAGTCTCAGTTATACATCATCGACCGCGCCGCACCAATTCGCTTATTACACTCCGGGAAAGATTGATACAAGGGGCATCGTGGTGCACGGTAAATTCTGAAGCCTGGAGTTTGAAAGAGTGAACGCTTTTGTCTCAAGGAGTCAGTGGCTAATAGGCTATTAAAGGGGACATTAAGTAAGACTGTACAGTAGGTAAGTAGAGATTATAAGGGCAAAAGTAAGGGGAGCAATTTACAGTCAATAGATTGTGTATTCATACAGCATGTAAAATAAACAATCACAAACGTATAAGACAAAATACTTACAAATTACTAGCCAAATACTATAGCCAGCCTCCCAAATGCTGGTAGATTTTAGTTTTGGCTAGTTGGATTTTATGCATTCATTTCAGACCTCACCTTGTTTAAGATAATCCCCACATTTTTAGAATTTATTCAAGACATTTGTAGGTGTCAAAAGTCCAAACATGAAATATCGAATTAACAAAGCATACATATTTTTTATTTCAAAATATTGGAGAAACACCCATGATCAAAATAAATGCAATTCAATTCAAAAAGCTCTTCAACAACTAAACTGTGGCTAATAAAAATTTTAAGTGGCTTGTATCTTTTGGGGAACAGTAGCCACAGTTATACAGTATGTAATATGTAACAATAAACAACCAGAAAATCAGAGAAAAAACTTTGGGCATTTCTTGATTAGTGATGTCAAGAAAATAAATATTTTTTACCTATAGTTTGCTGTCATTGCATTCATCTATCATGTTCAAATACATAGGCATACATGTATTAAGCTGTGGAAGTTACTTGTTATTGTAAATATATAAATAAAAAAAAACTGTTATGGACCTGCCCTTCGAAATGACCTAAAACTGTAAATAACATACCAGAAGAACAGTGTGATTTATCCAGCAGTAAGCTACAGCAGCACTGTTACCTGGACAAATGGCTTTGAGACCAGATACGATTATTAGAAAGTCTCCCGACGTTTCTGAATAATTGTAATGGTAATTTGAGTATCCTCTAGGCCTGCTTTATCAGTCAAAACATGTCAAATACAATACTCATTTAAAAATCTGTCTAAAAGTTACTCTCAGTATTTCTGATGATGTTAGTTCACCCTTGTAAAAATATGCTTTTGATTTTGGCAAATTGAAAAAATGCACCATTCCCTCCTGTCTCCATTCACTCGGTCCAAAGTTTTCTTCCCTCTTCTGGATGACCATACTTGTCCGTTCATAAAGCTTTGCCAGTGGAACAATCCGCTGTGAGATGGAGGGTGATATTGATTTAAAACCACAATGGTAAGTCATCCTGTGTCCCGACATGGCTCAGAACAGATGTTGTTTAGCACCGGGCTTTGAAGAAGACGGGCCAGACGCTGCTCCTGATCGCACAGTAACTCTCAAATAAACAAACAGATAAACACACGCTGACATGAGCTGGCTTGGTTTACTGCTCACTGCCTGAAATCTGCAGAAGTATTTTGTAAAATTTGAAGTTTTTTCTAAAATGGTGTAACAAAAAACCTGCCCAAAAAAGTGAAGAGCATTGCAACTATAGCCCTAAGGTGGGATATACACTATAGAAGAGATTCACTTAAAAAGTTGAAATTTTGTTTATTGACATCAGTTGACAAATACAAACACTTTCAGAAAACACAGCTTTGCCCTATAGGTCCAATTGTATACATTTTCTGAATACAGGAATATTCTATCCATCATTTCCGTGGCAGTAGTCTGCAGCTGCGCACATCTTTCTTGTAGCCTTATAGTAATGCCAGGTTCAATACTGTTAAAAGTTTATGGAGCTAAACCAGTTGAAGATGGTTAAAACTACCTCCTCGCACAGTAACCATTAAACAAACAAACAAACATTGACGTGATCTGGCCTGGTTCTGTGTTACTGCCTGAATCAGTCCTCTCTGTGGTTCTCAGACTGCACATTCCTCCACACAGGGACAGGCTGCTGCTGTAACTCTATCCCCAACACCAGACTGAGACTGGGACGGCTGCTCCTCGAACACACAGACTACAGACTGTGAAGAAAGACACTGCCCCACGTGGACACAGGCATTAATATCATAATATCAGTTTGATTATTGTTTTTAACTATATGTATTATCACATTTATAGTGAATATCTATAGTGTGGTTGGTATAGCTCTACGGCATGTATTAGATAAGAGATTAACAAAACAGAACACAAGTGCACTCAGAACAGTTGATACGCTCTTAAAAAGGTTTTTTTAATTCTCAACTTTTCAGGTTAAAATAAATTATTTACAAAAATAATGCATGCTTCTACCAAAAGTGGGTCACAATAAAACGAATGAATAAAGTGAATTAAAAAAACTGTTAGTTATGTTTCCTTTTGTTTGTTGGGATTACATTACATATTTTATTGTTTTACCAAAAAAACAAATCTCTAATAAAACTGATATTGGTGTTTATTACTGATGATGACATAATATTGGCTCACCTGCTGTATCCAACCAGAGTAAAAAAAAAAAATAAAATAAAAAAAATATATATAACAATAATCTTTTAGCCATGACACACCATCAAAGTCGGAAATGGAGTTTAAAACACGTAGTACAAAATGACTTTACGTGTTTCAAAGAGAATAGTATTACACATTTTTCTAGTGAGAGTTAATTGCACCATGGCAGTGTTTATGTAACTCTGTGAGTGTCCAGTATAATGTGTCTGGGGCGGGTGTCTCTCTGTCACACACACACACACACAAATGAAGTGCCTCTCCATTTCCTGTCTATGCACCATTGAATAATTGGGTTATGGATTTCTGTGGTAACTCTTCTCCTCAGTCACCACAGAATGAGACTGAGCTGTGGCTCTGATTGGACAGAGGCAGGACTACAGTGGGACAGGGGCGTGACTAAGGTCTTTACAATCCCAGCTCTATTTGAAAAGCTAAAAAGTGGATAATTTACAGATCACATTGCACTTTATTTTATCCCCATCACATCAAGTCAATAGAGTAATGCTTATATTATTGTTAGAATGTTTGTAAGGTATTCTAAATAAATGGAACAAAAGAGACGTGAGACAACAGTTTCTTTTTAACGTGCACGGAGACAGAGGATCAGCCGCCTTCACCCCTGTCTGATTTCTCTGTCTTTGTGTCGCTCTTTTATTTAGGATGGAGACAAAGCAAAAGTCATAACAAGGTCATGGGAAGAATACAAGTTGGAACACAAAGTCTACACACAAAGCCTACCCCCTTTAACACATAATGATGAGATTTGCTATTTTCTAGTTAAGCTAAGGCTACAAAGCTAACTTAGGAAGAATTACACAAGTTACCACAATATTGATTAAGACATTGTAAGAATAATCAAATGTTAAAGAACTGATTAATACTGGTTATATATTTAGAACAATGATAAAAACATAATGCAATAATTTCTCAAACAATTATATTCAAGAAAATAAAAAAAGAACATTGGTTTAACTGACTTTGAACATGGCGTGATTGTTGGTGCCAGGTGCAGCATTCATGACAAGTATGTCATAAATTTATTGCTATGAATTTTCAGTTTTTTTTCCATACAACCATGTGTAGAGTTAGGCAACATTGGTTCAGAAAACAAGGTCAAAGGCCACACCACTTTGTTTAACTTGCAAGGTCTACCATAAGGCTCACGTTTTGCCCTCAGAAAGTAAGTCCATGCAGAATAGGCATTGCAACCAAATATTCCATAAATTATTAGCTAAATGAAACACCATGGTTAGTGTTGTATTCTCATGTGTTTGTCATTATAAACAACTAAGTACTACCTTTATTGTTTGTTAAGATGCTGGGGGGTTTGTTTTGAGCTCAAGTTAATAATGATAAACATGATACCCATACCTAATGTTATTTTTATATAAATACATATTATTAAGTAAAAACCACAGGCCTGTCTTAATGTAAACCGTGTGCTCCAAAAACATTATTACAGTGGCTTCAAAATAAAGATAAAGACGAAACAGATTTCCTCCTTTAATACTCAGCTTTTTGGCTAAATGAGTTCATTATTGAGAAAAAGAAGGAGCTTGTGGTTTGTATGAAAATAATTTTGGCGCCAGTTTGGCAGAGTATGAAGACAATGCACAACAGACTAATGGCCATTTTGGCATTGATTTAGGTTAGTCAGTGCATTAGAAAAACATTTTTTATTTGTAAATAAACACTATGTCAAAGTAAATTTACTGGAAGACAGACCACAACAAGGTTAGAAGTAAATCATATTATTTCTATCTGGCGTTGATATATTATCTTAATGATCTTAAATGTTTTATAGTGTCCAGATGAGCTGAGGAAGAAAGATCCTTGTACTGTTGCATACCACATCAATATAGCAGCCCACTGTACAGCATGCACTGTAATAAAATAAGTAATTGATTTATTTCTAAATTCTAAATATATATAAAATAAACAACGGTTTCTCAGAATTAGTTCAAAAGTTTTATTATTAATGATTGTATTTGAATTTTTCCAACATCCAGCACCTTCAAGTCCTTTCTGATTGTCTCTAAAACAAAAACTCTTCTACCTATGAAGACACAAAGCTACATGCAACTATAAGCTACAGTCTTCCATGAGAATTTATTTACTGTAGCCAAACTAAACAAGGCCAAACCATGAGTGCTGGTAATTAGAGAGGCAGTAAACAACATTCGGTCTCCTCGATGGCACTGAGGTTTGTCACAGGCAGACAAGAATGCAAACACGCAGACAGAAGCTAGCTTTTTCCAGTTTGGTACAAAGCTAGCATCATTATAACCCACCTAATGACT
Source organism: Hypseleotris bucephala (assembly GCA_036025885.1). Taxonomy (NCBI): domain Eukaryota; kingdom Metazoa; phylum Chordata; class Actinopteri; order Gobiiformes; family Eleotridae; genus Hypseleotris; species Hypseleotris bucephala. Next base: position 11,140 of record JAVQKG010398350.1, on the reverse strand, counting down.
CAGTCCCCTTGAAGTCTAAATACAGGGACGTTTAGCTTTGTGGCTATTAAACGTTTTAGGTGAGCCATAAATCTGCTGTATCACTACATGAAACAGTGTGGTAAAGAAGGAGTGGTTAATCAAAAATGTATGTGAATTTGCCATACGGAACTGTTGCATGATGTTACAGTATAGTCAAATACTGATTATAATAACCAGCTCAAATGATTGTATCTTTAGGGTGGCAGTAGATAGTGCTCCCAGCAAAAATGTTGTAGGTTTGAGTCTTGGGCAGGCCAGTGTAATCTCTCTGAGTCTCTGAGTTTGCATGTCCTCCTTGTGTTGGTTGTTGGTTGTCTCCAGCTAGCCTGACTTTCATCCAAGTTGTAGGGGAAACGGTTTTGTTGCTAGATTGTTGCTAGTGAATGTCTAGCAGTCCCTGTGTCAGCACTGCAACTAACTGGCCTCTGTGCATGTTGTAAATCACCTAAGGCCCATATACAGTAATTGCCAGTAGTCTTTGGTCACCTAAACTGTGATAAGAGGAAGAAAATGAAAGAATCTTTATCTGAAGGAATGTGTCTTTTGTGATTGGATGTTGATCATAATATGTCCATCGTATTGAACAGTGAAGTGTCCTAACCTCCATCTCAGGCCCGCTGCTGATTATGTTCCAGATTTGTTTTGGACACAGTTCTTGGTCCATCTGCTGGAGGATATATTCACACATAGACACTAACAGTAACAGGCAACTCATGCATATTGTCAGGTTTTGTGTGAATTTTAGTCTGCCAATTGTTTGACAGTGGTGCAATCCACTTCCAAGAAACAGTCAGTGACAAATGTATATAACTCCTCAAACACATTTGTTTTCACTTATTTTTGATATATTGAATAATGGGATGTACTATTGAAGTATTAGCTGCAATAGTAGATCATACTGAATATAACATATCACAATCGTCTGGATTATATGTTTAGCACTTTAATACAACAAGTAGGTTCCAGGTTAAACTCTCTTAGGCCTTCCTAAAAAACATGCACAATATAAGGTCAATGTTCCAGCTAACTTGTGATCAAGATCGGGACCCAGAAAAAGATATTGAGTTCCTAATGGGTCAAATGTAGAAAAGTCAACGCAACTGAGTAAAAAAACGCACTTTAAAATAACAAAGTCATCCAAAGTGCGGCACACAATTAAATTATTACAAAAATGCAATACAAATATAGATATAAGGGGAAAACATCACAAAAAATTAAACAGTGCAATGCAATTGAGGGTAAAATAGCAGAAAAGTCAACAACACTAAAAAGATTATTGCCTTGCTGATGCAGAGACATAATAAAATATTCAAGACACACACATCTTAATTATACAAATGATACTTATACAGATGTCTTTGTATGTGGTTGTTAGCATTAGTGAACTCATACTAAAAACCCATTGGCCTGTGTCTCAGTGGATGCTGCTCTCATTGGGTGAATTTGTTGTCTGTTGTCTGTGTTGAATGCCTCACATCCACATCACCACCACATAAATAAAACCTGTGTACAGACTGTTTACCTCTGCTGCTGCGAGACAGGAAGACAGAACAAAATGGGAGACACAAAGGAGCAGGGAAGCACACGCATGTAACCTCAGTAGTGTTTTGTCAATGAGTAAATACTGCCCTTGTAATAGCTGTAATAGCTTTAATTGCAGATGGTTATACTGTATAAATAAAAAAAGAAATTGAAAAAAGATTGAACAATTTTATGAAGAACTATTTTGCCACAATGAACAGCCAGATAAGAGCATTGCAGTGGCAGTATAGCAATGTTTCCTTTTACATAGGGTGGGCAATTATTGCACACACCAACTTACTAAAAAGACTTAAGTTTTGATTCCTTGGCCTATGAGCTCTTTATGTGTAGAGCTTGCATGTTCTCTCTGTGTCTTAATGGGTTTTCTCCATGCAAATTTAAAACACACACTCTAATCCTCCATCAAGGTTCAGACCGAGATCCTGCTTCAAGATCGTGCTTTCAACTGTGAGGACCAAAAGATCTGAAGCAACTTTATTGGGTCCAATGGTAAGAAATGGCTTCCTTCACTTGTATTTATAACTGCCAAAGCCATTACTATGTGGTCATATTCATTAATCATTCTGTTGTTATAGGGGTTACCTGCAACGACTAAGCTGAAAAATGTCAAATGAGTGACACCAACCAGTCTTCCATATCCACTAATTATATTGTGTACATTATATCAAATTATTCAACACCTACTCATTAAATGGCACTCCACTGTATACATTTGCAATATACCTTATATTGTAGAGACAAAATAACATTATGATTAATCTCATATCCAGCTGGTTGACATAAGAAAAATGTTGCTTTTAATTTTAAGGAAAATCTACAGCAGGCACAGATGTAAGGCAAATATTGTAAACCATTTCTGTCATCTGCTTTGAGTCGTGCTTGGGAGAGCCATGTGAGCTATTTGGCAGCGTTGGTGAAAGCCAAAAGAGATGGGTGTGGTGCACATCTAAACATTAAACAGTGGATCCATTTAAGAGCAGTAGCATCAATGTGTCCGGGTTAGAGAGGCCTACTGGAAAAACCTCAGCCGAATGCCATTTTGTTTGTGGCAACACTCAAATCCCACAGTGATGCGTATTATGGAGATTACAAGGCCACTGAAAATCTAAACATGTATTACAATATAGCTATTCATTAGTTAACATCACAGAGTAAACATTCAAACCAGGGTCCTTTTCAAACAACTGTGAAGACTAAAAGTGTACTGTAAGATGGAGGTTTGTGGATACTGCTTAGGTCAGCACAAAATGCATATAATGAAAAAATAGGCATATGAATTTGGCAGTTGACAAAATCAAAGGGCTTTGGAATAATTTCAATATACTAAATCTGGCTAGTCTGCTAGATATACTGGAAAATTGAATGTGAGTGAATCTGTCTTTTGTCTGTCTGGCCATTTTTCAGAGTGTACCTGCACTTAAGGCCCATAGTTGGGACATGCTTCACCACTAACCCCTTTTGGCATTATTAATTAATGTATGATTAATCAAAAAACATAACGAACAATACACAATAATTTATGCATCCAAAGATTACCCTTTGCAAAGATAAGAGCGATAAAAAAGTGAATTGTGCACAAAAGTTGTCAGAGAGTTGCTGATGTGGGAAATTGAACAATTACACATGCTTCTTGGATGGTTTTGTTTGCTCAGTTGAAAATAATCACGGCGGCTCCTAACGAGAGGATGTCACATTAGTGATTATACATTGCTGACAACATCGCTTCAATCGCTGGCTCATCAGATAAACCTGCTTCACTGCGTTTAAAAAACAGACACTTTTCAAAAACAAACTTTGGCAGCAGCTGTACTTCTGCATTTGAGCCTTATCTATGGCTTATCATAATCAGGGCTAGACTTTAATTAGCCAGCAAATCAAATGTGGGCAGATTTCTGTTTTGTCTAGTTTTACTTGCTATGGTGGCCATAAATGTTGTTCATGCTTATTCCTGTTGTCTTATAGTGAACTTGAAAATCTCTGCAATAAATGATTGTGGCCTTGTGAGGTGGCTTGTAGCTTTTATAGAATACTTAGCACTTACTTAAGTTGCTCATATTCAGTGTTTATTCCAGTAAACAAAAAACTGTCCTCCATCATGCATCAGGTATGCCGGCTTCCCATTATCCCAATTCTTTGTCAGTGCACTTTGAGCATGCATATCAGAAGAAACACATGGTTACCATCAGCATGACTGGAGACCACAAAACCACAGTGTTAGTCTAATCTCTAAATGCCAAGTGTAATGGGCTCCATGTCATTATGTAGCCTGGCTTTATGACACACACTGCTGAGCTACAAACAGAGTCGTGATAGAGTGTGTTTGTCCCACGTCCAAACTGAGACGCTGAGGTTAGGACGAGCGGGAAAACCCTGCTCACCGTCTTTCATGTGAAGAGTGTCTGAGGCTCTTCCTGCTTAAGACAATGTAGCGAGCTAACAGTTTGAAGTGTGTAAACGCTGTGTTTGATGTAAGTGATGTGTCATGACATAAAGAATAGAGATATTACATTCCCCTTTTTTGAGTGTGATTTGATTTAGACATAGTTAGAAAAAAACATATATTTGTCTTTGGGAAGAAATGCTAAAACGCAACATAAGCTATAAATGACTGTCATAAGCAATTGATAGATACATCTTTCATACTATTCTCCTAAGTCTTTGGGTGGTGGGAGGAAGTTGGAGTCCACGGAGAGAACCCACAGTCACAAGGAGAGGACATGCACACTTCACCCACAGAGATCAAAATTGGACAGTCCAAGGATAGAACCAACAATCTCCATACTGCATTAACTGCAACTATGGCACTCCCCAAGGCCCATATTTAGTGCCCCAATAAAAAGAAAAAGCAGTAGAAATTAATTAATGTTCCTGTCAGAAGTCACATGGCCTTTCCCAGTTACTATGGGCAGGAGACGGGCAGCATTCTAATGGCCAGGAATAGGGACAAACTAAGACAGACTTAAATAAGAGAAGTACATTGACAGAAAATACTCCCACACTGATTCACTTGTCGGATTTATGTAAGGTGCGTTGTTATGTTTAAATTGAGCATCACCTAGAATTGGTTACAACTGATTACGAGAATGTAAGTCTGACTAAAAGTGCAGTAATATATCCAATAAATCATTGCATTGTCAGTGAAGTTCACAATGTATTTTATTGTAACTCTGTTTATTTTGTTTCTCTAGACTGATGATATTTTAACTATCTCTGGCTTGTTAAATCAGGAAATAACATTTGATTACGGAGATTAAGTTGAAGTAAAATAACCAGGAAACTATGTCTCCTCTGTATTTTACATCATGATATCTTTTTCCATGAGCTCGACTCTTTCTGTGCTACCAGGACTGTGAACAAGGCAGATTACCTCCATTTGTCTTCATTAGCATATTAGCTAACAGGCCCCTTTGCTGGAGCCCGTGGGAAACTGCTGTAATTGCTAAGATAGCTGTACCGAACCACAGAAGGAATCCAGAAAGTTGCGCATGTGTGTGTTTGAGTAAAGGCAGGCTTCTGGAGAGCAACCAGACTTTGACTCCCATACTTCATGATCATATGTGTGCACAAAACATCTACTGGTCACTCTATTAGGTAGGCTTTGTACCTAATAAAGTATTACCAGGTGTGTCTTTTTGATGCTGTAGCCCACCTGCTTTGTGTTTTGTCATCTTGTGCGTTTAAAGATTGTGCAGACCTTGATGTAACCATTTGTTTTCTGAGCTAATGTTGCCCTTTTTAATTTGTCAACCAGTCTTTGACATCTGGCCTCATTGTTTGGTTTGCTTTCTGCTATTTATAAACATGTACACAAAATGGCCACTTTGTTTAGTAGACCTTGTAACTCTTCTTTTTATTGCCAACAGAACTACTGCTCACTGGATAGTGCATCTTTTTAAAAACTTTCTCTGTAAAACCTTGGCATTTTGGCACATAAAAAACAAGAAAAACAAATCAAGTCTACCTAATAAAGTGGCCTAGACATGTATAAACAATGCAAAAAGCATTGGGAAAACACCTTGACATTTTGGTGTATGAAAAAGAAGAACACTGTCACTTTAAACCTGGTCCCAACAAGCATGCCTTGTACAAAGAATTATTGTGCTTCGTTCTAACTTCAGCAAGTTTTGTGACTAAATCTTGATGCAATGTATAAGCAGGTAAACAGGTGTACCTAATAAAGTGGCCAGTAAGTGTATACACACAGTGCACAAAGTATTAGCAACTCAGAAAATCCCTAACTCAAAGCCAGCTGTTTCTCAACCTGAGCATAGTGGTTTATCAGCCAGCTTTAGTATCTGCCAAGACCTCCTCAAGCTCTGCAAACATTTTTATGAAAAGAATGATCACATATTTTCACTTGTAAAGACAGTCTGCTGAAAGGGGATATTTTTGAGCTTCCGAGTCTATTGAATGTGAGAATTTGATAGAGTTTGTTTGATCCCTTCTAATATATGGGTGATTGCAATCGCCTGTGATTCACATTATGAGCCTGTGCACTCGTCCTCAAAAACATCTTCTACAGACCAAATGGCATGCCGAAACATATCTAATTGCAAGGCACAAACAAACACCGAAATTACAGCAACTGTGGCCAATTAGTCGATATTTTTGTGTTGATTTTTTGTGAGGAGTGGGTGATTAGCCGTCTGTTCAGGTAGAAGATGATCTACAGAGCCTTTAGAGTTCAGGAGTTTTTAATCTTACCAGTCTGACATGGCATCGTCCTGGCTTCTAGTCAGTCTTTCTCTGGTTTCATCCACAAACCTGATATTAAAATAATTGTATCTGATATTAAAATAATTGTATCTGTTTGGGATTAACATGAAGAAACATGAAGATGTGAGCGGCCTACAATCACTGATGGAATCATATGAAACATGAAATATGATGGGGGAAAAAATGCATATCTCGGACAGTTAGTTTCAATTTCATTATCACTTTGTATCTGCTTCTAGACAATTATAAACCATACTGAAGGTCGATTTATTTTTACACATAATTCATAGTAATTGTATTTAAAACAAAGTGTAATATAGCCTAAATATAAAATTGAAGCATCCTCAAGATTAAAACACTGATTGGAAACAACTGTGGTAACAAGGCCAGAAAGCAGACATGTTTCCCATCTCTTGTACATTCGTCTATAGACATCATTTACATCTCACTCTGCAGCCTTACATCATTGTTGATACAGGAGAGTAAGTGGAGAGAGACAATCACAATAGTGTTCAGGATGCCATGTAATTATTGTGCATATGTAAGAACACAATACATGGGTCGGCCTTGGGGCTCACTGGATTGCGTGCTAAGTCTGACCAACATTGACATTGTTAGATAATTTGAAGCCTGGTGACACAAGCCAATGGCACAATTTCCCCTGACACACATGTTAAGTATCACGCCATCTTTCACCTCAAAATACTATTTAGTTCAGGAGTTTACTGTCAAGCTCATGCAGACAAGAATGTTTAAAAGACATATTATATTTAATTTAGTGTTCATTCTTCGCAGTCTGGATGTCAACAATAGTGACATTTTTTATGTATTGTCTGATGAAAGGCTTTCACACATAAAGACACACTTTGCTCATTGCTGCTCACTCGTCATGATACACAGATGGTAGACTGAACCAGACCTTAAACATATACTTCCATGAGGTCATGTCTATAAAGAAAACATCTATCTCATTTTGTGGGCCCAAGGTTGGGCATCTAGTGAAGATTACTAAAGAATAACTTTGTAACCAATTCTTAGAACTCGTTGAAATAAATAAATAAAATAACATAAAAATAAATACAATCATGTGCTTAAAATGTATTTCTACTAAAGATGCACTGTTACTTCTATGGTTAAAATGCACTCTCACTGACAAAATACAATGTATGGATAAAACCTTGTCTTTTGTTAAGCAACTGAATAAGCCATTATACGTAGGCTATTGCTTTTAAATCAAAATATATTGATCTCTATTATTAGACCACCAACATGCCAACAAATTTATTGCCTAAATCATTCTAACAATTGTGCCAATTCTGTATTTACAAGTATTAATGTTATGCCCGATTAATGTAGTAAAAGTAAAAAAAATTGCCTTGGCAACTCAATCCAGTTTGATTAAAAAGGGGAACTTCCACAATTACGTAGCTGAAGATATTGTTAGGTCTGATTGGTGTATGTTACTAAACAGGTCAAATACTGCAACATTTTAATTAAAAATCCTTCAGAGGCATGAGTCATCTGGGAGTGAAATTCTGTTATGGCTTGTTGCTTCGGCTGAAAGTGCCTTTTGTATTGCACAGCTCATGCTCGGATAATCACTTTGAGCAACTCCACGGCACAAAGATACTGAGTTAAGAGTGATCAAGTGAAAGTGTCCAATGTGGGATGGAACAAGGTAAGAGGGGATACTGGATTTTATTGAATGTGATTCGAGGTGCCATGCTGTCTGCCAGGATACTCCAGCCCCACTTAGATCGCACTTACTTTGCCAGCTCTGAACAAAGCCCATATACACTCCTCCACCATCCTCCTGTCCCATCTCTGCTTCTCCTCATCTCACTCTATCTGTCCGGAAGTGATTGAGCTGGTGCCAAGGCTTAACCACTTCAGTAGTATCAGAGAAAACAGCTTTGTGGTTGAAACAAGTGAGAGAAAGTGCTTGAGGGGCTGTTTTGGTAATGTAGAAAAACACTGATTGTATGAAGTGGTGATTGAATATTAATGATGTCATAGAATGTGAAAGAGAAGGTTTGATGAAATGCATAGGATTTGATGTCAATTTAGGGAGCATTTTGAAGATCTAGCAGAGCAACTGTATATAAAACTTTCAAGAAATTTAAATTTTTATACTATTTATAATTATTATTTCAATGTTTTAATCTGACTCTAATTTTAACATTTTGTCCTTGAAATGAAGAGAAAATGTAACTTCTCTCTTGTTGGTATAATGGTCATTATCCAGCCTTTCATTCTAGAGACCAATTCTTTTTTTATTCTTCTTATTTTTTTCAAAGCACTAGCCAAAGTCTTCTGAGTCAGTCCCCTGTAGACTGCATACACAAAGATGGCATCTGGTATGAAAAACCTGTGCATATTCAAACCAATAAAACTGTAACAACCTTTGAATGATGCAATTTGTTACCGGATCATGCTTAATTTTCTATAAAAATCAAAAATGTTATCTCATTTACTGACATTTTTATAAACCCCCCAGTACCTTTTGGATCTACTTCTAAAAGGGTCTGGGTGGGAGGATTTATTGGAAAAGATGCTGAACTGAACAATCACTGTGTTTTTCCACATGATTCATCACGCCTTCACTTCCTTCTCTCTCCTCCCTTCTGTCAGCGCTGCAAAAGCCAAGGCCGCCACTGACTTGCCATGCCAGGTCGAAAATCTCAGACATCTCACTCAGACCCGCCATGCCTCCTGCTGTACCACCACCGCACCAGTCTGCCTTTGCCAAACCCCCCGCCTCATCCTCCCCATAGGCTTTTGATGGAAACTTGCCCTCTTTAGTCCTGTGCCAAATATCGCATCTTCTCACTGCGCCCGAACTCCCTGACTCTCCATCAAACCACACAGAGGAGGAGAAGAAGGGCTTTGAGCTTGAGATTTATTTGACTCCTCCCTTAAAGCAATCTATCAAGTTTTAGAGGATCCAGGGCAGCGGAGGGCTTCACTGTCTCGTAAGTAAAAGCTGACAGATGGGAGCCTAGTGAAGGATTTGTAAGATACACAAGAGTTACTTCTTCCTTACCGGCAGTGTCTGTATGGGGGGGGGGCATCTACAGTATGGTCAACCATATACTACTTTTCAGATGTAATCACTATACTTTTTTCCCATTCAATGTGTAATATGCAGTATATTTTCTGTCTACATCTCTCCTGAGACATGTGGTCATAAGGTTAAACTACATTTGCGTACATGTATTGCAGTATCATTTTGAAACAGCAACATAAGATATGCAGGCTCATTGCCAGCACAGTGGGCAGGACCACCCCACCTTCACATCTTCTTGGCCATTTCCATTCTGTTTGTTTCTCTCTAATCTTCTATAGATTTAACTGCACACCCCCGGTGAGAAACCAGGCATGCGTTCAAATACTCTCACACACACGTAGACACACACACACACACATACACACACACTCACACTGAAGAAGAGACGCCCAGCTGGGACACACTCCACTAAAGCAAGACAATGATTGATGTCTAAACACAAAGGAACCAATGAAAACTAATCAAAAGTAATTATGAACGGCAGCTCGATACAACAGAGGCTGAGCTAGCATAAGGTACATGTCCGTGGGTTTGACAGCGCTCTGCACACATCCTCTGATTACAACAGGGAACTGCCACACTGTATACAATCTGTTAGCTCCACCACTGTGTACAAATATTTAGTTTCAGATGCAGAAGGAGAACAATGACAAACGGGAGAGAGATAACAATGACTGACTGAAACTGGAGACGCTCACTGTAAATGTTTAGACAGTGTTTAAACTGGGGCAGAATACAGACATTTGTAAAAGAGAGGCTGGAAATGTCGCTTTGAGTGACAGGTGACTTGTACTTTAATTGTGGAAAAGTTTTGCATTGTAAAGTTTGATAGATGAACTTACTTACTTGTCTTTTAAATAACAGTAATAAACAGTTTCAAATTATTATCTCAAATATATTTGCTGCAAAGTGCCAACAAAGGCCTCTGTCAGCCCTCAACTAACTGGACATTTCCAGGGTGTACCTCGCCTAAGGCCCACAGTTTGTGGGAAAAGCAATTAAAAAAATTACATTGTAGTATTTTTATAACAGCTAAACATTTGATGCAAGTCGTTAAGTTGAAAGCATGCAATCTAATTTTTTTTTATCAGGAATTCCATTTTGGCTTTACTATTTAAAGGGCTTTCTACTTTTGCAGGTTTTTTGCTCTTCCCAAGGCAATCCTTTTCAGTCAGTATGTACAGGAATTGAACCCCTGGCCAAAACAAAAATTGGAATTTCACAATAAGCAAAATTATGATTTGTGATTTCCAACCAGAGTTGTAAGGGTGCCCACCTATCTCTTTCAGAAAAAGAAACATGATTCTTGCTAACATTTATGCATTTTCAACATGTTTATTTTGTGGTTTGATAAGTGTACAAGGATTCATATGGTGAGCTGAATGAAGTCAATCTAAGGGTATGTTTATGTGACATGTGGTTGAGATTAGTTGGACAAAACAAGCTTGTTTCACTTACAAATCCAAAAGCTCACACATTCACACTCACAATCTAAAACACAAGAACACTCAGTGGCTATAGGTCAATGCAGCATTGTTACTGTTTAGCCACTTAAGTATGGAAAAAAACGTACAAAAAAAAAAAAGTATGGAGAACCAGATAAAGAAGGGTTCCACTCCCAGGACTGACTGAAAAATCATTTTAGGTAGTAAGTTTGTGGGTGATAAGTTGACATCTTCCCCTGTTCAAAATATTAAACATTTGATAGTAGATTTTTTTCTTGCTTATTTTCTGTCTACATCTCTCCTGAGACATGAGGCCATAAAGTTAAACTGCATTTGCATACATGTATTA
>JAVQKG010398154.1:0-17732 GCA_036025885.1 Hypseleotris bucephala | reverse complement strand
CCCACTCCCTCTCTCACTCACTCCCCTCACTCACTCACTCCCTCACTGACTCACTGACTCACTCACTCACTCCATCCCTCACTCAATCACATGGGAGCATATTGTGTTTCCCGTTAGCTACAAACTGAAATGTTTTAAGCCCACTCCAGGGAGAACCAAAGGCCATATGTCCTTGTGTGTTTTCTGTTCACCTGAGAACCTGGTAAACAGATTTGTTTCCATATCACTGCCTGTGTCTTGTGTTCAACTCATGTATAGGGCAGGCCATGTGTGAGGTCAAATAAATACTGTGCACGTGTTCTTAGATTACCAGCTTTGCCACAGAAATGAACTGTACAGTTGTCAGATTCCGTTTTGTCTATTTTGTTTAGCATCATGTAATATTCAAACAAATGTTAAAGTTTTGTGTAGTGTTAAATATAACAATGGCGCTACATAAATAATATGCAATATTATTATTATTAACAGTTTAAAAAGGTTAGTACTAATCTTTTTTGGGGGGGAAGAAAGAAAAAGAAAAATAACCACTTAATTTTCAATCTAAAATACAAACAAAATCTAACAACAATCATTTCATTGTCAGACATGATATCATTTTCTCAGCTTGCAAGACTCTTGAAGGAGAAGATTAATCTTGTAAATTTTGTTGCCGGTGGCATTAAAATATTTGTCTTTGTTTCTTCATTTCCACTGGCTGCTTGTCCGAGGGGAAATAATGTGGTAAAGAGCAGATGGTTGGGTGTGCCCAGGTAAAAGCATGACAAGAGGAGCTTTGATAAACACTGCCTGAATACAATAGGCCTCCAACTGTTGTCATGTCTCTGATTAATTGATGTATTATAAAAAGCCCTCAGCTTGAGGTCTCAAAGAGACTCCCCAAGGTAAGTGTTAAGACACTGTGCAATTTTATGTTACACTATTCAATGTTGTAGTTTTGCACATTGGTTGAAGTGGTTTATTGAGTGTTCTATTGAATACTTTAAAAGTTGGTGAAAGTTTTTGTGTGACACTTAAATTCTCAGATGTGTTGATGAAGAAGCTGAACATTGTGGGGATGTTGCTGCCTTATTATTATTACTGTGTCCAACGTCACACCAGTTTTCACTCACAGGCGTTCATACTTCCTTGTCTGGAAAATGATCAGCACTGTCTTTGCTTAGAAGAACATGTGCTTTTAGTCGGTTGACTAAATGCCTCAAATGCATCAGAGATAAAAATGCCAGAACACAGCAGGGTCTTTCAGAGAGTGTTACTCATCCATACGCATCTTCCCATTCTTCTCCTCTTATCTTCTCGTGAGGAGGCTTAAATTGTTCCCCATGTTGCCTTTCGACTGGAAATTACATCAAAAGCAACACAACACTGCATTGAAGCGCCACAACAGGTAGGTTGAACGCAAGCATCTACAATACTGCTCTACTGTCTACTCAACTGCAACCAACTTTACCTCATCATCCCAGGTAGTCCAAATGCATAGTGCACTTATAAAACACGGCTGCTTCACTAGTTCCAATTTTTAAATAAACAACACAGATTTTATCCGTAACATTTTCTGAGTTTCCAACTGGTCGTACAGCAAACTGTGAGATTGCCCGTGTATGTGCAGTTGTGTGGCTGATTGCATGTTAGACCCTTATCCTCTCCACAGGCTGTGGTTCTTATGGTCTCGCTGCTCACATTGATTTGTTTTTCTATGTGGTGTTTCTCAGGCACTTCTATGGAAATGTTGCTCTGAAAGGTCATATTCACAAATTCCAGACACTTCTTCAGCCCTGACTACATTCACTTAACACTTAGAGCTAGAGTCTTTTAAGAATAGTCTGCTGTTTATTATTATTATTATTATGTCAGACCTTCCAGCAACTCTGTCACTCAATTGAATGCTTCTTTGCCGTTTAGAAACAGGAAGCACAACTTTCACTCTGATCCATTCATCTTCTACTTATGCTTTTTGTTGCAGATGATTGGAGCTTATGGCACCTACAGAAGTAAGCTAAACACTGTTAGTCGCAACCATTCACTTTCACATTCATTCACCATGGACAACTCCCATCACATGCACGGCCGGCTCTATGCATTTAATGGCCCTAATCTAAATTTTGTTTGTGACTCACCAAAATTAATAACTGAATTAATCACAAATCTCTTATTTTGAACAGGGTCTATTGTAGCAAATGGAAGAAATATTTAGAAGAATAAATAGGAAAAAATAAAACCGCAAATAAAGAATAAACCACTGCACACTTTACCCACCATTCACACTCCTAACTTTACTTTTAGGTTCTATTAGAGTCTTTAAAATTAGGGTTTGATATTAGGCTATAGGTTGCAACACAGTATTACACTATTGAATTGAAAGTGGTCAAGACCTTTCTGATCATGAGGTCGCTTAGTGGTTGTGGTCCCAAATAACTGCATAGATCATTTATGCCAGGAGCCAGCCCTGCATGTATGTCAATAAACTGTGGGAGACTGGACATGTAGACAGCACCCAGAGTGAAGAAGCACAAGGATTGAACACACAACCTCCCATATTTCTGTTATTTCTGTTGTTTTGGCACCAATTTTATAAATGATAACATCCAACAAAAAGCAGTGGAGCATTTCTGTGCCATCCGCAGCCCAGAATGAGTGAGTCTGGAGGTGGTTAGAAAAGGTGGGAATGGCAGAATTGATTTGATGCAATTGAGACACCACAGGAAAATCAATACACTCGCCACAACCCACGAGTGACTTAACAGCACATGCTAAGCACCTTGGAGCCAAGCCGAGAGCAAATGTCGCCAGTTTGTTTTTGAAGCTCTTTGTTGATATAATCTCAGAATCATTTTTAAAAAAAATCAGTTGTAGGACTTTAAAACATGCACAGCACCTACAGCACTATAATTGAGTGTGTTTATTATTAATTCAGTCCACAGCCATATAGTGGTAAACTACTTTGTAGCCACAGCCGTCAGAGGGCAGACTGACAGATACATGTCAGCTATACTTCTGACAGATTTCATAACCACCACCAAGTACATACACTGAAACTATAATTGGGTAAGTCCCAGGGACAATGGCTGCATTAACTAGATTGGAGTTGAACCACCCTTTCTAAATTAGTGGATGACCTATCGTGACCTTTTATGACATTCCAAAAATCCAAATGCTATTTCTATAAAGATTATTATTCTAATTACAATAGCACGAGATGGATCTTTGCATTCACCGTCCAATCATTATAGGCAAAAACCACTCACCTGAGCCATGGTGTACAGTCTGACACTTCTCTTCAACAGAGATGAATAAACTTAAAATGCTCCTTCAGATTTTTTCTACAAATCAATAGCTCACAGTATGGTGGTTGTCTATTGTATACTATTTCTTTCATATTCTACAGTTTTCTATACATGTTTTTCCCCAATGGTAATGATGATGGTTTTCATCCATTTACACTAAACTGTACTTTTTTAACACCAATCTGTCCAGGGACTACAGGTGGAAATTAGTATTTTGCTATAACCTGGCACCATGCATCTTTCCTGTTTATTAAGGTCAATGTATTGTTGTGCACTGTCCCTGTGCAAATAAATTCATACCATACCATACCAATCCATACCACTAAAATGTATATGTCTTTGTGTATGCATCTGTTTGCACCACCCAGGGCTGACTCTGCTAATTGAATTTAGGAGAACCTGTCAGTCGGCCCAAACTGGCAGCACTATTTATTTGGACACATTGCCTCGGCCTCTGACTGAACAGAATACCAGCGGGTACAAAGTGACTTTGGATCAAGTGAATGCTATAATTGTGTTTTATGGATAAATTGCATACTGCACTGAAAATAAATCTAACTCCAACTAGTTATGTAGCCAAAGAGAAAAAAAAGAAGAAAAAAATAAAAAAAATAAAAAAGTTGTAGTAGTAGTTATGTAGCCATTTGGGTGAAGGTTTATGGATAAAACATTTCCTTCCTGGATAGTGTTATCTATTTCAATTTAAAGTACAAGTATACAGCACATTTAAACTGGGCCTTAGATATTAATAATGTTCTGAAAATGATTTTAGTTGTGTTTAAAATCAATGCGATGAGTTGAATACTTCTCATTCTTGTCCTCATTATGCAAGGTGCCTGGTCACCACAATCTGCTGGAAAGTAAAGTAAGGAGTGGCTGGAAAGTGTCAAATAAAACAGCTCTGAAATCTCCAGGCTTGTAGCTACTCTGTGACAGGTAGTATTTTACACACAAAATGGCAACAAGTTTGCATAAACACCAATTTATTTCAGCATATTTTTACATACAGAAGTTACATTTAAACTGAACTCTTCTTTCCTTTTTGTGCCTTCTATTCCTATTCAAAATGCATTAAGTCTCAATAATGCCCAGTTTTTTTATCTGCAACATAATAAACATCTAACTGACACAAAGCTCCTCAGAATAGTAAGCCACCTAACTTTAAAGTATGATGCATTTCTTGCCAATAGAAAAATAGTTCCATCTATGCATTACAATCTCTTCAAGTGTATAGAAGCTTTCATCTATTCAAGGAGCGTAGAACATACTGAAAACCTCAATTTCTCCTTTGTCTTATAGAAAAGCTGCCTTTGCACATGTTTCTCATTACTACTCAATTCTTTAAATTCTTGGATTCGTTGTCTCCTCTTTAGTTGTTCAAAACAGTATACCAATAACTTAGCTGGACTGAAAAACCCTTGAGTGCTAGCTACATTTACTAATTGCTCAAGATGTAAGGCTAATAATGAGGATTTTGGCTCCCAAGCCCTGTTGGATCTATTTTCTTCACTTGCTTTTCTTACTTCCCCCCCCCTCTTTACTTTCTCTTAGCTCACACTTCCAGCACAGTACTTAAACTAAAATCTTAGAACTCTCAAGATGAGGTTGGTACTGGAGAAAGATATTGTGTCCTTACAGGCCTGTTAAAAAAATAAAATAAAATTCTAAGCTAACCAGGTTTTAATCCTTTTTGTAAGATGGAAACTGAATGTAGCTTTAAAAATTTAGTTGAGGATCAGGAGGTAGGGAAATTCTATATCCAGAAGGTTGGTGGTTCAATCCCCATTCATGGCATGTTGCCATTTTGTACAAAGGCCTGCCACTTCCCCCACCTTGCCTCAATGTAGAGATGAAATGAATCCTTGTGAAGCTTTTGAGACTTCTTCCTGGTTGTACTGGAAAAAGAGTCAAAGCCTTAAAGATGGACATTTCCAAAGGTTATTAGTACCATTGACATCTAGAGCTCCCTGTACACACACTTAAAGCCACATTGTCTATCCTTCAATGTTAAGTTTTTACAATTTGTAGACACCCTTGCAAACGCAGTTTTCCACTTATAAAATTTCACTTGTGCATGAGTAATACATTTCTGTGTAATTTTCTGAAAACAAACTTCAAAAAGATAATATAATTGCCTAACTGTCAAAGTTTGTATATGGTTATGTGAGCAATTTGCTATTGCTAATGGTGGAGCCAGTAACAAGACATTCAGCAAATAATTGCAACTTTGGACTGTAACACATGCCCAGCACCACACTATATTGTATGTCTTTGAATGAGACTGGCTTCTATAATAATTACACTACAGTAGGTGTGGACCTCTGTGTTGTGGTATCTCAAGGTTCACAAACACAGATAATGTCCAGGGAGGATGGGATTGTGTGTGTTTTGTTAATAGATCTGATACAGTGGAAGTAAAGGGAGTTTAATTTACTTTGGTTCTGAAGTGCCCAGTCCCCAGTGGCTTTGAGTTGGGGTCATTAATTAGCTGTTTTTGTGGCTTCAGTTACTGCTAAGGAGCTCCAGTGGGACACATTTCTCTGGTGAATTTGTCGCAATGATAGCAATTGTAGAAACAGAACATTACTGACTTTTACAACAAAGAGAAGATGATTATAGTTAGCATATGTTGTTTTGGGTGATAAAATATTGCACGTTAAATGTATTGGCTATCTATTATATGATACATTAAACATTAAACATGATCTTCTGAACCCTCTGAAGAAGTATCATTGTACTAAAGCTATACAAAAATTGGAATTGCATTTCAGACCAATTTGATAATAGGAAGACTGTATGCACCAGGGACACCTGTGGATGCTGTAGTGAACAGTTTTCACAGTTTATTAAGATCTGTCTGCAGCGTCCAGACTTACATAAGTTACTGTAGACCCAAGTGATACAGTAATATTGGAGTAATTAAATAATAGATACACACATTGGTTAGTTTATTGGGTGGACCTTTTACCCCCAAAAAGAGTTTATACAAGCTAATGTTGCTTTTCAATTATCTCAGACTTTTGGAATCAACATATGCTGTGTATAGAACTGACATTCACTGGATATTGTAAACATTTCAAAATTAATCTGAGTAAACCCTAGACATGGTTGTCTGTGATCTTGGTAGGTCCTATTTTTTGTTCATTTCACACTAAGTCCAAATTAGGTGTGCAAGACTATCTCTAAATCCTTTGGCTATTTGGGCTCAAAAGCTGGAAAATATAGGCCTACCTTGCTCAGCGAAAATATAGTGACGTTAATGTACACTATTGTGTCTAATCAGCAATTCCATATATAGCAATCAGTTATTAATGAAATATATACAAAGTATTTAACCTAAAATTAGCAAACTTGAACAAGGACGAACCGTACAGTGGGAGTTTGCTATAGCTTCCTTCTTATATCAGATTCTATGCTTTCAAGCTGATTTAATTAATATCATTGTGTTACTGTTGCTGCGGGGATCCATCCACTGATTGCAGCTATTATACAGAAGTATTATAAGAGCTCCATGAATCTGTGCAAACTTTAGGTCAAAACATCCAGCTATGTACAGCTCACAGCTCCTGAATGCTAAAAACCAAGCAACTGTGTTTCAAGTTTCAATTTTCTTGCTGCAAGCTGTGACATAAAGACAAAAAGAAAATGAACTTCATAGAAAGAGGGTTATGCATTCAACTTTCACGAGTAAGGTAGAAGTCAAATGAGTCAATGCGCTCACATATGCAGTTTACAATGTGCTTGAGGTGAATATTCAGGGCTAGAGACTGTTCTGGGTGTAATGCAATGTTCACATATTATGATACCTAATCTCAATTTATAGGAGCTGGAAAAGGGAAAAAACATGGTCTTCCCCTTTACACGGCATGTTTCAACATGGTTTTCCATTTGTATGTGGGTGATTAGTCTTTGAATGGATGGGATATGCGTTTGATCACAGTGCCAAATGTTTGCTTTGTTGTTCCTTTGTCGAGGCACAAAGAAGGGAAAAGCTGTCAAAGAACACAGGACAAATTTTCTCCCAGCCACGATTCAAAGCCACCCAATAAAATCCACAAACAAATATGCTGATTTACATTTTTCTGTGTTTGCATTCACAATAATTGGCATTTATGCATGCTGGAAATAGAACAGATTTAAATCTCTAAAAGAAAAAAAGTTATTGAATAGCATAACAAACATATCTCCTTGAAATTACATTTGAATGGGTTTTCATGGCATTGATGAAAACATAGAGAGACCTCCTTTTAGTGCAGGGGTAAATGTGGCCACTGAGCCCTTCACTGAATACTTCACTGTATAATATACAGTACAAACATTGCACTTTTCAAAAATAGGTCTTGCCCAAGGACACAACAGCAGTGTCAAACAAACTAACCATTTATTTCTTTACTGACCCCCTTTTTTCTATTTTCAATACTGCAATGATTCACAGCCTTAAAAATCTACTTCCAAAGTATCAGTAACAAACAAACGCACAGACAAAACAATCTTTGGCAGATGCATTAAAAGTGTATTAATGTATCCAATTGGAATAACATGTTGAGCATTTTTCCAAATCTAAAAACTGAAATATCTCATTTAAATATGTATTTTTCAGTATTTCTGTCAGAATACAATCAGTGCAGGTAATTAAAAAGTGAACCACATCCACACAGCTTGCAGGATAAACACGTTTTCTCTCTGTCCCTTGTTAATTGTAGGTACTTCTGAAATCAACTGTTATATAGGTGTGGCAACAGCCCACTTTCCTTGTTGTCCTCATTTTTAATCAGGTTAATTATTACAGTGAAATCACATAATTAAAGCCGCAGAAAAAGAAAAAGCTACAAAATACACACTCTTTGTAGTTATTTTGGCTCTGCAGCAAGTAACTACATATTGATAATAATAATAATAATAATAATAATGTCTTACACTTACATAGAGCCTTTAAAGATACCCTGTGACTTTACAATTAAGTTCATTATTCATTCACTCCACATCAACTACACATTGATGATGGTAAGCTATACTTCTGTAGCTGGCACTCTGACGGAGACATGCTGCAAACTATCACCACTAACTCAGTCACACAACCACATTCATAGGTAATATGGGTTAAGTGTCTTGCTGACAGTATGCTCTCAGGCAGGGATTCAAACCGGTGGTGACCCTCGGGTTGCAGGGTGAACACTTATACCCACTACACCACTGCCCCCTATATGCTTTACTGTATCTTTGTAATAAATAGCTTAGGGGCATGTCCTCTAGTGGGTGGCGGCCTTGTTTCTCTATAATGAACATGGATCAACTTAGATAATGTGTCTTACATTCAAGTTAATGCGAGCCATTACTTCTTAGATCATAGGGTCTGAGGGTCTTGAAATCGGTACAAGTCAGTATGGGTACTCTTCTTTTGCCAAACTAGTCCAAATCATCCCAAAAAGTATATTAATACAAGCACCCTCCAAAATATGGAGCTGTAGATTAATAGTTCAAAATCATGTACAATAATAAATATATATATAACAACAATAAATATACATGGGCTACAACATTTTTTGTTAGCAGTGGGCTCTCTGGGTTCTTCCTTTGTTACATTGGTATTATAGATAATGGTTGTACAAAACTCTGTACCAAAACTCATACCACTAAATGGGAAAACAGCTTGATTGGTTACCTTTGTAATCTCAGCACACATTTAACTGAAACATCAAAGAAGATTGCAAATCACATGAAGACCATAATCACCATTGTAAATACCAGTTTTTAAATCTTCCCATATTCTGTTCAGGCAAAAAAGAAAAAGCAATTAGACACCTGCCATACGAGCGGACAGATATAACTTCATTTATGCCAAGTGAAGTGAATCATTTGCATATCATTTCTCGGGGCGGCACAAAAGAGGTAAGGTAACTTCAAATAATTGACAGAAGACTGACCAAATTTGATCAGCCATGTGTAAAGAATATGCAAACGAAGGCTCGGACTTGTCACTGCAGTCAGTTCAAAGTATACGCACCGAGATTGGACCGTCCCATTAACTCGCTCCTCTTCCATTCATGTCTCTACATCAACTGTGGCTATTATATCAGCCAGGACATACCAGAACACTGTAAAAATTAGTAGTTAATGTTACTTACAAAGTCTCTCTAAAATAAGTAGAATAAGTAAATTAATCAACGAGTTTGTTTATTGACTAACATAAACTGAAATGGATGGATTACTTATTGGGAAAAAAATATTGACAATAATGTACCCCATCTACTGCTTTGGGATAAGTGACAACTATCCACTGTAAAACAAAAAGTTCTCAAAAAGTCGAAAGTTTGTCACATCTTAAAGCAGGTCTGGAAGTTTCCTATATGAGAGGAGATTCTTACAACAATGCTTGACCAACAGTAGCCAAGTATTACTTCCCTTTCCTCCCCAGGCATCTACACCAAAATCAGAGTATGTTTAGACAACTCGACTACAATTGGTCAAAGTGGTAACCCATGTTGAGGGTAGGGGAGGGACTAAAGTAAAATACAGATTATGACCAATTACATACGTTGATCGTAGAACAGAGCCAGATAGTTCATTCTAACATTTTAAAATAATTTCTTATTTTAGAAAACATAAAAAAAATTGTAGTCGGTGCGCAGTATTTCCTTGGTTGCATTCTTCTCTGATGCACCCGTCCTGAGAAATAGATGTCCATAGCATTTTTCTAATATGAGGTAATCAGTTTCCAATCATTTTTTAAAGTAACCCTAACTTTAAATTAAGCTTGTTTTTACAGTGTATAAGGTGAGGCTTGGGAGAGAGAAAAAAAGATTTGGTATGTGACAGGCCTTATCTGCCCTTCACTAAACACATTTGCGGCTAGGGAAGGGTATGCTAGATTAGTTGCTGCATCATGTGGAAGATGGGCGACAAGGGCAGGTGCCAATAACCTTATGCTAGACTGAAAATGGAGGATTCTGGGTAATATGCAATGGATTCTGGTTGGATGTTAGCAGACACCAGTGGACACCTTGTCACCACACTACCTGCCCCAGAGGTGAAGATACTTAATTACATGGAGGTACACAGAGCAGCAAGAGTTCAGCTATTTCAGGATTGTTTTGGTGAGCATCACTTGACCACATTCACCACTAATTAGTTTCAAGAGTGCTATTTGGTCATGACAGTGTTTGTTTTCTGAAGGAATTGCTCATTTTATTTGTATACACGGTATCCACTAAACCAAAATATCCAAAACCAAAATACATTAGTCAAAATTTCAGACCTACTGAAATTGAAATTCTCAATTAGACTCATTGATCTTCTTAGGGGTGTAGGTGACTAGAGCCTATCCCAGAAACTTACTTGAACGATGGATGATACACACAGTCTATTCTTAGCAACTCAGGAGCAGGAGAGGCCTGAGATACGTATATAATACAAGAATTTAAAAGAGATTTTTATGAATTCCCATTAGGGTTAGGGTGCCTAGAGCATTTCTGAGCAAACCCATCTATGGTTGTTAGCCGGACAATGGCTAGTTAGGCCTGACAGAGAAAAACATCCAGGTGCAATTTTGAAATACCAGTTCTCCTGACACATACATGTTTTTGTTTTGAGTACCTGGAGATGCGGACAGCACTGCATCTCAGCAAGTCTAATGATTGAACACACTTATCTCCTTGTTGCTGCTCTGCCACTGTGTGCCTCTTACAGACACATTTTAATGACAAATATTAAGATAATTTGAAGTTAGAGGTCTACTTTTCTTCACTCTGCATTTTTACAACAATACATCATGTAATCAAAGCAGTATGTTTCCCATTGTGCTGTAGATTTAATTGGCAACCAGGCACAATGTAATATTCTTTGTTTTAGCTAATTAGCTCATTAAGATAATTTTAATTCATGGTGATTTAGGCAGGCTTCAGCTAATGTTTTCAGCGTGGCATCAGATTTGAACGTGCACAACACTTAATTACCTTAATTGCCAGTACAGGTCACGGGGAGCTTGATAATACATGGCTAAATGTGTAAAATTTCTCACAAAGTCCTTGAGCTGTGTGACAGAACTACATCAATATCTCTCATGTGCTGTTTCCAAAGACTAAATAAACATAAAAAGCACATAGTTATTTCCTCCAAGACCCCATGCTGACACACTTGGCATGGTCTTCTTTATAACTACATAAACTTGTGGATCATTACAATGTAACTATTGACTATTTTGCTTGCTTTGAAGACAGATGAATATAGTGAATCTCAATCCAGTAAAAGTAAAAAATGTGTTTATAAAATGTGGTGGTTAACCTTCAGAGCTGTAGAAAATTGACACAAAGCGGCACACTTACTCCAAAAGACTCCTCGGGTCATGTTTTCTCTGTGTGCCATTCCCCTTCATAGATCTAATGGCAACAGTGTAGATGAACAAGAATGAATGCTTTATATTTAAATATAGAACATAAATGGACATTTTTACCATTAAAACCAAAAACAAGCCTCTGTACACTAAAAATAGATTAAAAGTGTACATTTAAAACATTTCCCTTTTTGTTATAGATTTTTAATATCTCTCCCTCTGCTCAGGATGTAGCGTTTCTTTAAAATGCACAGCCACATCTCTCCTTTTATGATTGATTAGGCACTGTTCTTTGTAACCTCTCATTCTGACATGATTTTATAATTGATTTGCTTGTTTCTATGTTTTGTACATATTCTTCTGACCCGATTAAATTGGCTTATATGCAACCTTTTTTCAGGCGAGCGGGATGAAAAGAGTCAGCACGTAGAAAAGAACATTTATCTGTCAGTTTTCTATACAAGTATGTCACTAATTTGTTTTCCTCCCGTCCAATTAACATGTCAGGAAAGCTTATTTATATAATATCTATTTTAACCTTCAGAACTCTGTCAAGCAAATGTATATGGGAAACAACAGAAAGAGATATATTCTGAATAAATGTGTAATCAATAGGATTCCAGTTGAAAAATGGTCAAAGGCAGAGGTCCTGTCTTGCATACATTAGTGTCACAATCTTTAACAAGAGATCTTCTAGTTCAGGCATACATGTCCTCCTAATCAACCACATAACCTTTCCAAGTATTTCAAGTAATAGTTATCTGGCAAAGGGACAAACAAACCAACCAATGGCATAGTATCCTTTCTTAGTGAAAGTATTATCATAATGTCCCACGACCTTTAGCAAGAGATCACGAAGCCTTTCCAAATATTCCAAATAAGGTAAGGTAAGGTATTAGTAAGGTATTATCATAATGTAACCAATAATACAATGGTAGGCCTATATCATAGATGCTTTCTAGTTGTCTTTGTGATAAGTTGTGGACATCAGAAGCAGGAACATTAGATGGAAGTATGGAGTGATGGTGCAATGCTGCCTGAAAGCACTGATGCTATTCTTGTCTTGCTAAAGCCATTAGAAGCATATCCCATAACCTGCTGTAGACAACAACTAAGCTGCTGGATCTACCATCTCATACATTCACCGCATCCTGCCTCTTGGCATCTAATTACCAACACAAATCATTCAGAGATAATGCATTCCCATTTGCGATTAGCATGTAATTGACAATAATGCTATATCTGTCATGGGGATGTGGAGCCAGTGCTAAGAAATACTGTATGCACTTAGAGTAATTTGAGAGAGAGTGGACTAAATTTAACCCGTTTCATCCCACCGGTCACAATTGTGACCGTAAAAAATATTTGTAGTTTTGAAGCTCAAAAAATGTTACAGAGTGATTTGTCAATGCATTTTCAGTAAAGACTAAAAATATACAATTTTTGGATGAAATGTAACTGGTCACATGGCTTGAGCTGTTTACTTCCTGGTTGCACCGTGAGGAAAAAAATGGCTGCATCAAAGCTCCTGAAGAAAAGGTTAGTAAAGTATGTTAAAACAAACACAGGACTATGATTTTTGGCACACATCTGAATGTCCTACCAGAGCTATGCCAAATGTATAAGCAAAGAAACTCATAGCAATCAATGTTCAAACATACTTAAAAATGAACCATGTACAGTATTTGACAGGCTTCAAAGATAAACCAAAAATATGTTCTGTATGCAAATGGTCTAACTTTAAATTGTGGTTTTGTGTCATGGTGAGTTGTTTTATATCAAATAATTATTGATCTGTCAAGTCTGTCAAGGCAAAGTCATGGCTCTGTCTGGTGGTTATACAAGTATTTTTTGAGTAGACTAAATGTCAGAAACCTTTCTGGTTCAGGATTTTAGTGTTTTATAATTTTGTCACTACTGTACAGGCTTTAAAAAGATTATATGTAGAGCTGCAACGGTGCTGCTCAATAGTATAATAAAATGTATTAATAATAGGCTACTATTACAACTACTGCTTCATTTTCTGTGATTGACTTTTTAATTTAATACTATTATATTTGAAAATATCAAAATATGTTAAAAATGAAAAATTTAAGTTCTGGATGAGACAACCAAAACCTAGTGCATTTAGCTGTATTTAGGGACAAATCAGTGCAAACACCCTCTTGAAACATTCTGTAAGACAACCGAAAAACAAATCGCTCCTGATGTGTGCGGGGATACTAATTATGTAGATTATTCTTTATTATTCATAGCCTCATTAGAAGTCAAATGACGCTAACTTGCATTGTACCTGCAGTATTTATCAAAGTAAGTATGCACAGCTGCAAGTTGTTTTGAGCTTTCTATGTTTGAGCTGCATGGTGAGGAGGAGAGCTCACAGTCTACCCAGCAGAACAATCAATTCGGGGAGAAGACGGGGAGAAGACGGAGAGTAAATGGAAAGTTTAGTCATTAAAAATCAGCAGTGGGCTCCACATGAGGCGGTGCACCGGGAGAAGGGATGGCAAACAACAAGCACATTTACCCAAGTGTCAGAACCAAAGTGTTTAGATATTGTATCCAGTTAATCTTCTCTGTGCTGGAGTTTATTAAAGAACAGAGTCAAAACAAAAGAAAGAGTAGACTAGAAATGCGTTTATAAAGGATATGTGGATAATATTATTATATGAACCAGGGGATAATTACTACAGTTAAATTGCAAACATCAATTAAATCAAGATAATTATTGATTTTGGTTGGATTTGGCAATTGTTGGATGGTCATTAATGAAACAAGGGGTTATTTTCTTTTATGCAAACTCTGGACAAAATGTGACTAGAATAAAAATAGCTATCTGCTGATATATGATTTTGGTTTATTGGTTTGGTATTAATGTTAATGACAATAAACATCATAAATGTATTTAGTGCCTTTCAAGGTACCTAGTCTTTTTAGTGGCAGCCATACCAACCAATGGCTTCTCTTACCTAAACCTAACACTTTCATTAATAGGCAAAGCAGGTGAGCTGTCTTGCCTAATGAGACAAGAGCTTGTGAACTGGTTTGGAGCTAACCCCCAAACTGCTTGCACCTAATGGACAACCTGCTCTACCACTGCTGCTGACGAAGAGGGATGGTACAAGCAGATAATGTGTTTAGTTAATGTATGAATCTTCTCAGTGGAGTACATTAAAGCACAGTGCCTGGTTAAACAAAAGGAAATAAATAGCTGCAGCTGATTATCTGATATAATTAAGTTATCATTAGATGTACCAGTGGATAATTAATATTATAATGTAAGCTGAGATGAAATAAGATCATAATTAAATGGTGCCAAATGATTCGATTTAATTGCGATTTAATTGATATTGCTATCAATTGTTTACTGTAAAAGATTTAACAAGATAGTGATTCACTTTTTAATGTGGAAAAATTGGCCATATAATATATACATCGATTTTATATAGCTCTTTTTGGCCACTCAAAGACGCTTTACAATTTCATTATTCATTCACACCATACTACTTAAACTACTTAAGTAGCCACAGCTGCCCTGGGGCACACTGACCGAAGCATGGCTGCCAGTTTGCACCAACGGCCCCTCCGACCATCATCAAACACCAATCACATGGCTACATTCATTATTAGGCAATACGGGTTAAGTGTCTTGCCCAGGGACACAACAACAGTATACATTCGGGTGGGGATTCGAAGCGGAGACCCACCGGTTGCAGGGCAATTGCTTACCCACTGCACCACTGCCACCCAAACTTCTACTAATAATAATAATAATCATAATCACAAACAGTCGGAAATTTCTAAAAACTCCAAAAAGAACCTTTCATGATTTTTGGTGGGACCTGATAATTCCTTGTTAACAATATAAAAACCCTTAGAAATCACACAAATAATGTCAGATAATTGGATGAATAATTCTTTAATGGGGCATTGGGACAGAGATTCACTTTGTTTCTGTGGACAACAGGCAGGCTTAGTTTTTTAGATGTTTAGTTAGGCTTAGTTTTTAAAAATATTTTAACACAAGTAAAAATTACAGTGGGTGACCTGCTACAATCTGATCCACCAAGGCAATTAAGAGAATAGCAAAGAATATGGCAATCAAGTTGTTTAAATGGAAGTCAACATACAGTGTAATTTGACAGCTCATATTATGCATTGTCTTCCGTGTTTCATTTGAATTCCCACTGAGCCTGGATTGTAAACATTGATTTAAACACACTTCTCTTCCCACTCGGAGTCCATCACTGCCATGTACTTCCCTGATACATGCGTCACACCAGCAGCTGCCTCTTGATTGTTTGGGCGTATACCTCCTTTTCCTCTACAGTGTGTTTTATTGTGCTTCTTGCAGTCATTTTCAGACCACAAGAGCAGAGTCTGGACACTGGGGCACTGTAATGACTGCCCAAGGCTAGTTTATCCTATGACTCCTTCACTCTACCATCTTACGAGTGATTCGAGCTGGGGAGGAATCACCAATGTAACAGGTCATTACTCATAAAGGTCTGAATGAGCAATATCAAGTCCAACCTCTACCCAGTGTGTAAACTTTAGCCTCAATAAATAAAAATGGATTGGTTATCTGAAATTGGGGCAAAAAACGGATGGATCATGACTGGACTTGTGCAGGTGGAAGCAATTCTTTGTCAGTGACCACAAAACTCACCATTACTAAAAGAGACTAAAAACAATCCTGCATAAATACATTTAAAGGTTCTGGGGAGCTATACAATACCTTGGATTTGTGTGAAATTTACCAATTGGTTTTAAAGCTGTAGTCCAGAGGTTTTCTGGAGAAAAAAAACTTAATTCAAATAGTTTCCTTTAAAAATCTACAGCAGTCTGCAACACAATTTTGTGTGTAATTGAAGGGAAGTCAAACCTAAAACTTGATGACTGTTTTTCAGCTCATTGTCTTGCTAACAACATGTTCACATAGTTTTTTTTTTTTTTTTGCTTTAGTTTTTCAGAAAGTTGTATGATGACCTCATGTTAAAAGCTTCTTTTTAACTTTGCATTTGTCTAACCAAACTCTTACAGTCCCTGAGGCCACCCTCAGCCATTCTGCTAATTTACCAAAACAATTTTTAGTTTTCAACGCTGTAAAATACATTCACTTCAAACCTTGACCTCAATGTGTGGTCTTCATAATAGAGTCCATTAGTGTCCACACAAAGGTTTATAGAAAGACAAAGAGGCCTATATAACTTTGCTTCAAAACTAATATAACAAAGTAGCTTATAATTGCTGATATTGTTAGTGCCAATAATGCTTAAAGTATATTTCAAACATAAGTTCTCTTCAAAGGTCGACTTTGACAAATATATAAGTATGAGCTGATGGTGGTAATTATGCACTTGTTTCATTTAATAATTGCAAGTCCTAAAGCCAAATGATCAATTAGTTGTTGTTTTTCACTATTTAGAATGTGAATTAGAATTTAGAATGAACATTAGCAGAGTCAGACACGATGGCATGTCGTGGTGCAGTGGTTAGCGCTGCCACACCTCACACAAAGAATGTCCCAGGTTCTGGTCAGTATGGCTCAAATGCAGAGGACAAATTTCTCTATGGGGACAAATTTTGAGTCTTATTTGGCAACAGACAATTGCAGATGATTTATATGCCCTAATATATTATAAAACAATATGAACGTGAAATGGAAAGTTACTGCTTGGTAAAGAAAAACGATTAATATTCAAGACCACATCTAAGTTTATGCATCACAAATATGCTTCAAATATGTCGATATGGGCTCAAACAACCATGAGCATTCTGAAGTGTTTTATAAGTGTACATTAACATGGAGGAATGTGGTTATGAATAGTGATGTTAGTACTTTTGTGCATTATGTGAGACATTTAAGCAGCACACTTAAATGTCTCATATAATGACCTGTTGACCTTTACATTGAAAGGATCAACATGAACAAAAAGCTAAATAAAACATTTAAAGTAAAGCATAAAAGCCAACAAAAGAGCTATAACTATTTTACTTTGAATTTATATGTCATGTAAAGTGTAATTTTTCAAAAACTCTTTTAGAGATACACTTAACGTAATAACCAATAATAACTTTTGGTCACACTTTGTTTAACATTATCCCTTAACTACATTGTA
>JAVQKG010398076.1:0-10868 GCA_036025885.1 Hypseleotris bucephala | reverse complement strand
TTATGCCAAATCAATATCAATATGACCTCTTCAATGTTGTCTATATAGTAGGCTATTACTTTCACTGCACATGGCATGTAATAAAAGCAAGCACCCCCCACTTTCACTTCCAGTTATGTTTTAATCAGCATTGGGATCATGGAGCCTGTTAATTGCTGTAGTGTCATCCAAAGTTAAATAAGGACACTTGATAAGTTCTCAGGTTTACTTAAGTATCTGTGAGTGTCATCGGCTCAGATTTAATATCATAATTGTTTCTCTGAGCGTCAAAGGGGCAGCTAGCACCCACAAGAGTCATGGGTAATAAACTGGCATCACTGTGTATTTCAGGTAATAGCAACAATGATAATCTTTAATAAAATAAATAATATGAAATTGTGTGGTTAATTATAACACACATTTCTACAAATCCTTCTACTTTTAACATGTTGTAATTTGGGGCATATTTAAATGTATCAGACCAAAAATGGCATTTACCTTGTTCTTCCTGAATTACTTTGTACACTCTAAACTGACCTTGTCTGTTGGGAAAAGCCATTTGCAAAAAGCTTTTATCGCTCTATCAGCTTAAATGCCAATACATTGAAACAGCTGCCACATATGCTTTTGTAACAGGTCCCTGGAGAAAACACATTTCACAGGTTGCTTTTTGAGCAGGCTTCAATGGCTTGGAACAATATGAGGAAAACTAACGATGCCTTAGGGTAAAGTAGGTAAACGGTAATGACTTTGAACTAGAAAAGCTAATACAAAATAGACATAAGCTAAATATTAATAGGCAAATAATAAAAAAAATGGCTGCAATTTGATTTGCTTATGTAGTTAATTAAATTGAAGTAGTTTTCTATTAGCACAGCATTGGAATTTTAAAAAACATATAACTGATAAGATTCAGGTGAATTTACAGGACTAAACCAGGCCTAAACCAAGACATGGCCAAAACCGGGTTTCAATGTATGTATGTATGAGGCACTTAGGCTCTTATAAATGATAGTGCTAAAATGTTCTCAGACACCTAAAGACAGTTGTCATGTACTAGGTGTAATGTACTGTATGTGTGATGCAGGCATATCCCACAGGCTTTGTCCCAGTTGGATCACCAAAGACATGTGTGAACTATTCATATAAGCGGCCAAAGCATGTCTGAGTCTGGGGGAACTAGGGTCTTAAAATAGAAAACGGAAAGCAGGTAGGTGAGCTGGCATCGGTGGCACGCAACAACTCCAGTGTGAAAGATGTGATATGGCTCGATATGGGTTGTGGTGATTGAGGGGGCATATACTTGACTGTAAAATGGCACCAGTGATCCCTGCTCCTATAAAGGGGGCAGTAACTCTCTCCTCACTCTGTGGTTAGCCTTTTTAATAGGCTCAGACTTAATCCAGGTCTAGGGCCCCAAGTCTGACCTATATAGTCTCACCCTAATTACAGAGGTTTGGGGTGTGAGGTTATCAAAGAATATTAATAGCAATAAACAGATACTAAAGGTAATATTACAAATGCATGCAAGTTTGAAACATATTGACACTAACCAATTAACAATACCAACTGACAAAAACATTCAGTAGCATGATGAATGAAAAGACTATTCTCCGATACGAGATGCAGCTTAGTTCATGTCACTAGTGGAAGGGTCTGTAGCTTTCCACTTTATATTGTCTTTGTTAATTGCTTAGTATTAGTTTGTTTGTATGTATCCTGTGATGCTAAGCCAGACGTGCGTGGTGTGATGCAGGCCGCACCTGTCATTGCCCCCATCTGAGACATGACACTAAAATAGACTGGAGCTGGAAGACTGTCAACAGTTCCCAGCAAGCATGAGTGGAGAAGTGTGTCAGTGTGCTCTGTTAACAGAATGACACTTGGTGATTTAGTCGATAAGGAAACAAAATATAGAGAGCTGTACACACCGGCCAAGCTTATTGAAAACAGACTATATTTGACACCATTTGTCATTTGTAAAGCAATTAGGCTGTAACAGTAGGAAATGTAGCCTTTATTGATGTGAGACGTTAAGATTAAACTGATTATAATATTATTAATATTATAATTTAATTTTAATTGTATTTAGCTGGCTTAGTAGTGTTGTGTTGGTGCATTCAGAATAAAACACACATTACAGCTCTTTGATTCCCATGTGACGCATGAATAGGCAAAAACTCTGGGATGGGCTGTTGGTCATTTTAGAGCAAAGTCAGTCACAATAACAATTCAACTTCCGGTCAACTGACTTGGTGCTAAAACAAAGGCCTCAACCATATTCCCAATAATTATACGCATATAGGATTGTCTAAAAATTGTATTGACTGGAAATTGGACACGGGTTTTTGAATTTGAATTGCAACTCTAATGCAGGCCTATACAATGTTATTTTATTTTGAAAGCCAAACTGCTCCGTTTCCTGCCCATGGCTGGTGCACATTGCTGCCTTGTTGCTCATGCGTTGGTGATAAACAAGACGAACAACCGTGGCTGCGCTGTACTCACGGAGGCGAATCAAATAGTCCCACATGGCGAGGAGCGCACTGGATAGACTCTCGAGTATCCTCATAATAAGCCTCAAAAACCCGTGAGGGCCGATAGCGTTGCGCCTCTCTGTCGTTACGTCTTTCACTCTCTCGATATTGGATCTTATGTCTGGATCTGGACTCGCCTCGATCAGAAACCCCCGCCCCGTTCACACTCAATAACTCGTTCGTCTCTGGATGGGACAGTCCCATTCGGTACTGCTATAAAAAATACAGCCTACTTTAAGCAGCAGACCAAACGGCGTGTGATGACAGGGAGACATTCTTATTTCAATGGCTGATTTGACTGTCGCATGTTATAGCCTATAGTCTACTTAAACTCACTAGTCCAGTAAAAAGAAAACAGCCTTAATAAATAGCCTATTCCAGCTCTAAACACATGTTAGGATATATGTAAAAATAGGCCTATTGGTAAATGAAGGTTTATAGCCTATGGTTAAATTTGGCTCACTATTTAGAAGTAAAGTTTAGCCCCCCCTTTTTTTATTTCTATAACCCACCAGATCCCACAGAAATTATACCAAGTACAAAACAAAGTGTAATTTGTCTTATTCTGGATATACATTCAAACTAGTTATGTAAGTTGGCCTATATATTTTTTGACTGAAAAGATGAGAATTATACATTGCAGACAGTTAAATTAAGAGCTTAGGGAAGTTCAATACAATATTTATTTGAAACACTTGGTTTATAAAGACCTACTGAAGACTGATAGTAATACCAGAGATTGCTGTAATTGGGTCAGGTTGCCTGGTTCTTTTCATCCACCCACTCACACTTCTGCAGCAAGAAAGTGCAATGTGGAGTGCTGTGCTGCACTGGGCCCCTGGGGGCAGTGTTGTACAGGATTTAGTCTTCCTTTCCAGAATGCCACAGAAGAGCCACATTGAATAAAACTGTAACACTGCACTGAATTTAATTTATAAACCCTAGATTAAGGTATGGGTTTTAAAATCCACATTCATTCATGCCCAACAAAACACTCTCTAGGCTATATAAAAGAGGTAATCAGAGAACAGTAAAACGAAGATATTTTGGTGTAGACATGATTTAAGTTTAAACCTCATTAAGTCTTGGTTTTAACCTACTTTAGACCTATAGTTTATTAATTTATAATCAAGCTTTAGTCCTGGTTTACTTCTGTGTTAGGACTGGTTTAGTTATAGTTTATCTCTCGTCTGCACTTGCCAGATCCAGCAACTAGTGAACATCAGAGCAACATTTATAGCTACAGGAAGGTGCAATTCCTTTGGGTGTTGACCAGGCCAACAGCAAAATGAGAAACAAGCATTTTTCAAACGCTCATTTATGTAACACTTTAGTAAGCAAAAGCGCAGTGTTCAGGGCTATAGGAGACTCCCAGGCATTACATTAAACACTGACTATTACATGAGCAGCTAGGGGAGAAAAGGTACCTGTTTTAGTTAACCCCTCAACACCTTTGGAAAATGCATGGTAGCAAATAGAGACTGGGAAATTGACATCAGGTCAGTGGTAGGGAACCTATGGGAATACTATGGCCAGAATCCCAGACTTAAAATTCAATCAATTATTATATTTGAGTATAAAGAAGACAACACAATATAAGGAGCAAATGAATATGGGAGTTGGGCGGACTGACAGTGGCAGCTATACCAACCACACCAATCACACTCATGCATTCAAAGGCAAGGTCGGTGAAGTGTTTTGCCCAAGGGAACAACAACAGCATGAAAATCTAGGATTCCACCTACTCTACCACGTCAGCCAATATCCATAAAAAAACTAGTGTCCGTGCAAATCTGAATCCGTACAAAGAGTGAATGAATGATTGTGACAATTACTGTACATGTCAGTTTGAGTGGCCGAGAAGGAAGCAGCGACAGCCACTTGACGTTCAAAGAGAAAAGATCAAAGTACAGCTCCTTCCTCAGTCAGCTTCCTCGGGATTAAAAAGATCATCAATAATAATGGACCAGGGCAGCTCAATGGGCAAACCAGGGAGAGGAGCTCAAACAGAAGGTGATAGGGCTCTGCTGTTTGTGTGTGTGGATTTGAAAGTCAAGGCAATACACATTTAGAAAGTAATGGGATCC
The DNA here is from genome assembly GCA_036025885.1 of Hypseleotris bucephala. NCBI lineage: Eukaryota > Metazoa > Chordata > Actinopteri > Gobiiformes > Eleotridae > Hypseleotris > Hypseleotris bucephala. The sequence continues at coordinate 6,265 of JAVQKG010398076.1, read as the reverse complement.
ACAAAGAGGTTTAGGGCAAAGTAGACATAATCATCTAAATTTTTTTTCAAATTTAAAGCAAAGGTTTAGATCTAGTTTAGAGCTTTTTAAAGACGTGGCTGGGACCTGGTTTAGCTCTAGTTTGGTCCAGGTTTAGCCTTGGTTTAAGACTCTTTTTTTTTTGTTAAAGATTTTAAGTTCTGGGAAGATAAGAAAAGAAGAAGCTTTACTTATTCCACACCGTGCATCAAACTTAAAAGGGCCACAATTGATCAGTGTGGAGTGTAAAAGAAGTAACCAGTCTGTAATGTTAATATTCATAGTGCTTATGGCCAAGTGGTAAAAGCTCTGTTTAAGTTTATTAGCCCAGTTCTTGCTTTTTTCCCCCTGTTGGCAGGAGGGGAAAACTGTTCATGTCCTCCATGAGTGCTGACTTTGAGCATGTTTCTGCACTGCTGAGACATCTGAAGATTGCTTTCTAGACATTGCATTCCATACTGTACATACCTGGTTTACTCCTTATTTTGTTATGTTCTGATATTGATTTAGAATTGGTTTAATAAATTCTGGATTTGCTTTGGTATACTTTTCACCAGAGTTGTCTAAAATACAGTGCAATATTTTTTCTGGATAGTGGTCCTTAGACACAGATATTAGTAAACATTAGAAAAATGCAGAGCTCTGTGACCATGGTTGGAGTGTGCCTGGTGCGATATCTTTTGCCGGAGGGAAAGTGGGAGCAGAAACCATAAGCACAGGCTGAACTGGTGCCTGAACACTTCTTCAAAACATCATGCAATATTCACAACAACAATATCTTCACTTCACACTTTGTGATCCTGCCCACTTTCTGTTAAGTGTGTGAATGGATGGTTCTGCCCCACGGAGGATAAGGGGGGAAAACTATTTAAGCAGCTAACTTGGAAATAGGTTGATAACTTTGCAACTTTTGTTTGGAATCAGAAGTTATGTCAAAATCACACACTTACAGAGACCTAACAACCCATGATTTTCAATGGGCCTGATACTGAGAATAATTCTTTATTATGGGGGATATTATGTTTCATTATTTTATTTTCAAGTTTTTCTTAATTCAAGACGCAATTGGCTATTGTCAAAACATCAAGCCCCTCATTTACATCGCTGGTCCTATAACAACTCATGACTTGCTTTCCCACTTCTCAAAAAAATATTTTAATAATCACAATTTAGTATACATCTTATATTGCCTATACCTATATTAATCGGGTCTTGAGTGGTTGGCCATAAAATAGCCGATCCTAAACAGTAACCAGATAACTGGCAAGTTGACAAATATTTACAATTAACAAGTTACTCAGAATTACATACTCATCCAGGTTTATGTGTCTTTGAAGGAAAATCTAATGTGTGCTCTTCTAAAATGTATCTTTATTTAATGTCACATGTGGAATGATCTATAGCTTAAATGCCTGAGATTTTAAAGAAAGATTTTATTTTCTAGAAAGTAGTCTTGGAGTAGGTGGTTAATTAAAGGGTCAGAGCCCACCTGGGATCTCCACCAGAGCGAGGGATGGATACGTAAAAGTCAAAACCTGGTAATTATAGTAACTCCCTGATGTGAGCAGTGCACATGTTAAACTAGTGGAGTATGAGATGGGCTTTTTCCTATTTCCCTTCAGGTTTGTGCCTTTCTTAGCCTGCTCACTCCCAGTCTGCCCACAGGAAGAGCAGCTGAAGAAGAGGTAGCTAATTAATTACCCTGACTGACGACTCCTGGTGAAGATCTAAGGATGTAATGGATCACATAGTGGTACAGCTATGACAGTAATCTCAGGCAGTCCCTCTCTCCTTTGCTGCTAACCACTGTAAACGGCACTCCACCATGCCTCATAATATATTACTGGCTCCCACACTGTCTGTCTTGTTCACTTGAGGCTGGGTCGAAACCATTTTTATAGATGCAATAAGGCAGAATAGGAGAGGTGAAAAGCCATGCACGAGCCAGTGGAAGGGCTGGCCTCAATTGGAAGCAGCAGCCTGACACAGTACAGTATGATCGGTGACCACTTCATTCGTCATGTGACAGGTCAGAGCTGAGCATGAATGGTCATTAAAGTGACACCGCTGTGAGGCTACTGCTGCTGACAGGTGCAATACAGAACATGTATATACTGCATTGTTTATTGCTTAATCACCAATTATGCCTAATTACTCATTTATAAATATATACATTATGACAATATAAAAAATATGAATGAATGCCCCGTTATTCATAATTAGTATATGCGTTATTACAAAAATAACAAGTAAATTGAGTTTGTCTTGTAGTAACCAAGAGCAAGCCTTATTTTACTTTTCAGGCTTGCACATAGTTTGGGGCTGAATGGGCAAACTTAAATTAAACTTGAATTGTTATAATGTATAGGGTTTCTAGAAATATGTGAACAATGACACAGACACAGACAAGATGCATGTATAAGTCATCATGTATGATCTATTTCACATTAAATATGGAGTTTTAAAACCATCAAAGACATCTATAAGTTATCTTCAAAAAGGAAGAATTTTCTCAAGTCAGTGAAAAATAATCCTTATATACTTTATCTAACAGCAGTGCCATTACCAGAGTCCTTTGCTGGTACAAATTCAGCAAAAATATTTCAGTGTTGCTTTGATTTCCCTATGCAAATATACACCACAAACACATTTGTCATCCCTACTGTACACAGCCACCTATCAAGCAGCAGCTGTATCCTGAAAAGCGCAGTTGACTCTCCCCAACAGTTCACTGATAGATGGGCTTCATTACCTCCTCTTCCTCAGGGGAGACTGCTCCTGTTGTCAGTGCCGTGATCCTATCTGTCTCTTTTTATGGATCAATAACTAACCCCACACAAAAGAACCATCAGCTAAACCCTTGTGTTGCCTTTAATTGTGTTGTTAGCCGAACAGTCAATAGCCGCGTAATGAGTAAATACGATGCTGCCGCTTCCTATTATTATCATCTTATTTTAATACATGTGGAAGGAGGGTAGTCAATTAAATTCCTTTTCAAAGTAGCACTAAATGAATGTTTGTGCCGACTCAGTGCACTAAGAACTTTTGAATTGATTTAACCAGTTGTGCCATTTTTCCAATTTGCAGTAAAAATGTGCTTAATTAGCGGACTCTAGCCTCCCGGTGGTGATGATTGGGGGAATTGCTGTTGTTTAATTGCCGTAATTAACCATGAATGTAGAAGTAAGCCAGTATATGCGTCAGAACCATGGTGAGTCATGGTAAGACGACAATGTAATGGAATGACATTAAGATTTGCACAAACAAAGAAGTTGCTAGAACTCACTCAGCCTCAATACATGTGCTAATGCTGGAAATGCAATGAACCATTGGGCATACAGAAGAAGGCCTAAAATAGAGCTAGCAGCCTTACTGCCCGAATAAGCTCTTTTATGGGTAAAAAATGTCCATCGTTTGTATCTGAAACTGGGTCAGACGGATAATAACAGAGGGTTTAGGTTTACAAAGTGAAACTATGCTCAGTGGTCAAGCCCTTTCACAAAATGCATAATATAAAAAAAAATTATATCAGAAGTTTTTCAAAGAGGCCATATTTTTGCAAGATTTGTGAATTCATTTTGGATACTTTTAGATTAGCATTAAAACGCTAAATTTAAAAAAATCTTTTAAGAATCTTTTGTCAGTTAAAGGATTTCCCACCTATTTATCTCATTTAAATTTACAGTAGGCTATATACTATCCATTCTGCAAAACTCAACACAAATCTATAATGCATCTTTTCTATATAAATCCATATAAATTCATAATGAGCTATATATTATGCATGAGCACACATGTTCACGGGTACACAAGTCGCTCAGAGTTAAGTGCGTGTGGTCCACCCACCTGTGCTGCTCTGGATGGTCCTGACGGTGGTGGTGCGGGGAGGGGAGTGAGGCCCCCTGGTGGCTACCATAACGCCGGCTTCCTCCTCAGCCTCCTCCTGGGAACAGCCTTTCTCTATAGCACGGACGTAGCTGTGGCTGCGCATACGGAAGCAGCTGGGCACGGGCAGGTCCAGTGCATCCACCGCCTGTGACTCCATCTCACTGAACACAGACTCACACACAGCCTCGATCTGACCATTCACCTCCACCTCACTCACCTGTGAAGGACATGCAAACAGAGCTTTGAATAAATATAGCCTAATACAGCATGTACTGCAATTAACTGCTGTCATTGTAGATCCAGGGAGAATGATCTAAAGGTCATACTTTACAGAAAAAGTAAAAAAGGCCACATTTTAATCTGAAATTCTACTGAATTTGTAGCCATACAGATGTACTATATTCAGTACAGTGATGACAGAGCAGATTTCTATCCATAAATGAAAATACATAACCAAAGGTCTCATTGTTATTTCAATTCTCAGCATAGTTAAAGCATTTTACATGTTTTCTATTGTTCAAACTTGTAATATACACAAATATTCTGAACTTTCCAACCTTGGACTATTACAAAATGCCCTTTTTATAAACTATAATCTGATAGACATAGATATGGTTAATAAACAACATATTCTGCATTTGTGTGAAGAAATTAGCTACAAAATTACCTGACCACTAACCGAGAACGGTGGATTTAGTAGAAAATGACTATGTATTTGTTAACATATGAATGGTTTGAAGTCTAAACCTGTAAAACTGCAACTTCTTCTCAGTAGTCTGGGACACAGCATAAGTTCTTCTTGTACAGGTGACAGGCATTTTAGTAAAATGAGTGAAATGTTAAGTGTAAAAGTGTATGTATTTTCCCTAAAGCTAGGAATCAGACCGACTTTGCCCCAGTCTAACCCACTGAGCATCTTTGTGTTACTATATGAGCAACAGTAGCACACACTTGTCTGTCACACTGAGAGTGGGTGAGATAGCAGGCTGCTTCACAGATACAGGGTCCACTTTGTCTGGTTCCTCTGGGCCTACATCAAATCAGACTGTCATCCGGCTGGCAAAGCAAGGTATGGCCCCTGGGCTTTTTATAGAAACAGATATCCCTATTTCCCAAAGCGAGAAGGTAAGCCTTTTCTTATCGTCACTAATATTTTGGAGTAAGCATCAATTTTCCTTTACACTTTCTATATATAAGACACTGAAAAGTATGTTGCAATGAATCTCTGTACATCTATTGAAAACATGATACATAACCACCTTTTTCCAGGTTTCTTGATTGAAAAATGCTTTACTTTTTCGATATAGTGAAGTGTTGTCAATGGAACTTTTGCTCAGTATTTTGTTCAGTAGATGCTAAATTTGAGCTTGTCATTTCATACCCCAGCATATATAGAAGGGGGTTCTGCATGCCCTCCTGTTTAATTAGGCAATGCAGATACGACTGTAATCATCTGAGCTCCAGAAACAGCATTATGCTAATTGAAGACCCGGGATTTTTTATATATTTTCCTGTATGGTGACCTGATTGCTCATTCTTGCCTTACAAAAGCGGCTAAACAGGGCTTGTCCTCCCCTTTGCACAATCTTTTGGAGTAGGGCTGAGTGAGAACCCATTTTGCACTGAATTCTGATTATTTTTATTGTATGATTTTTTATTGTTTTGCTCCAATACAACCATTGAGAACTACTGATTATTTTGACATTTTTGTGTATTAGGGTTCCTTTGCTAAAACAATAAATGACACTTCTTGTCGTTTGAATACAACTGATGATGCATTGCATTACAGAAATCTGAATAATACCGTTAGTACACCCCAAAACCCAATCGTATACCATCATAACACTATCCCACATCCCACAGTGATATTACAGCCTTTCATGACAGTTAGGTAATTATGTAAATTGTAGTCGTTTATAGGTCATTTTACATTTTAGGAACATTCTGCAATGTCACGCAAATGCAAAAGTTAAATTCTGGCTAAAAAGGGAAAAAAAGGATTGGCTAGTAAGTTTTGAATATTGCTACCCTCAGAGGCCAGTGAGCAAAAAGGGTAATGGGTAAAGGGTAATGCCCTGATGGTACTATATATACAGTATGCAGTAGGGATGTAACGATTCACTCAAACCACAATTCGATTTGATTCACGATTTTTAATTCACGTTTTCGATTCGATTAGATTTTTTTAATGTAATAAATTGTAGACATTTGATAACCAAAAGTTGCTTTATTTTATTACATTTTTGTCATTGTATCATACTGTAACTGTCTGGTGTCTTAATAACAGAACATAAATTCAAATAAATTATAAATGTACAATAGATTTGATTATTATAACAAATCCTATGTCTTACATTTA
>JAVQKG010398044.1:0-11460 GCA_036025885.1 Hypseleotris bucephala | reverse complement strand
TACACTAATTGTAAAGCATGCTGGAGTGAGGATTTGCCCACTTAACATTGTGTAAACTTTTTAATGTATATTAGGCTTAGCTAGTAGCTTTGTATGTCCTTATGTGGGTTATGGCATATCAAATGCATATGGGAATCTCATTTAAGTGAGCACTTAAATGGAAATATTTTCTTTACGTTCTGTCTGTCATGGTTGTAAATGTTAACATGTTGGTACATAACTGTCTTTATTTGGTTTGTGTGGGTTGTGTGGATGCTAAACCAATTTTAAACAGGACTTCTAATTTGGACCAATCTGTATTGCACTGTGTTCTATTTTTTCCCCCCATTGCTTTACAGTGAGAGCTTACATTGGCTTTTGGGTTTCTGTATGCCAACTTTTTTTTACAATTTAATTTTCAATGTATCATGTAAATGTTGCTTAAAGATAAACTGTCAAATTTGTATATTGTGCAAGCAAATATGCTTACACAATATAAATGTACTGTGGATGTCTCAAAATGTTGCAACAAAAGTGCTTGTCTTTGACTTTGTCAATCCTTCATGTGTTTTTTTTTCTGTATACATTTTTTTCTAAGCATTTTGCTGTAACAGTTTTACATTGAATATTTCTTATTTCTCACAATATAAAATTCCTTTTTCTGTTTTCAATTTTATTGGTTATTGTTATCATGTTTTAGCCTTTAAAGATTCCTGTTTAGAGCATGCCATTTCCCCCTCATGGAATGAGACTGCATGTCTTACAACATTGACACAAATAACTAATTCTGTCCTTATTTTGTCTTCCCTCCCCATTTATTCTATTCACATACTGTGTTGTTTCCTGCCTGTTCTCAAACCTTCAACTTTTCAACCCCTTCAAAAACTGAACCTTGAACTTGACTTGAACTGAAACTGTGAACTCTGAAAATGTGGACCTTTTATTTTGCACAACTTAAGGCATATTACAAACGTCAGGATTTAGCTGAGGAGAGGGACTGCTGGGACCTTCAAAGGGAGGTGGTGAAACAAAAGTCGCTCCGGAGCAAGCGCCTCCACAGTATCCCGGAGGTAGCAGAGGAGGAGTCGGACAGTTTGGACAGCATGGGCCATCAGCTGAGCTTTGAGGAAAGACCGGGAACACCGCACACACAGAGGAGGCTGTATCCTCAGGAAGGCCTCATGCACAATCACTTAGCCCCCAGCAAAAGTTCCCGGCTTCTGCAGCGCCAGCGCTCCTCACCCCGCTTCAGTGACAGTCGCTACTGCTACAACACTGAGGATGGCAGCTTGGGCCGCATAAACCGACAGAACACCAAGAGTCCCGACAGTGGTTTGGACTGTGGTAGTGAGGAGGAGGGTTCACTTGGACGCAGCCACCGAGGGTACTATACTCACGGGAGTCCCATGCGAGGGCCCATCCGGATCATCCACTGTGAAGGCCCCATAGAGAGACGAGCGCTGGCTATGGGGCGCAAAAGGACTCTGACGCGACAGTGCAGTGTGGAGGAAGAGTTTTGTGACGGGCCAGCCACAACATCCAAGGCAGTACACACGGGTGATTTTAGGAACAGAGAACATTTTGGGCCTCGGGAAACTGGGGCCTTTCCACACAGAGAGGCTAGGGTCCAGGCTATGCCCAGGCTCAACCGCGACCAGCCGCTGGTGTGTGATTCCGACTTTCTGCCGTACATTTCATCAACAAACAACCATCCTGTTTTCTGAATGTTGTTGTTTTTGTTTGTTGAAAACACCTTTTTTATTTTGCATTTACTTTTTGATTTTATGACAGGGTCTCACATGTTCATAGTTGTTCGATGTTTACTTTGATCTGAATCACTTTATTACATCAAGTGTATTTGTAGGTTACTTTAGTTATCTAAAGGCCATTTAACGACGTTTTGACTTCTCATGTCTCTGAATTATTTTATGAAGTTGCTTATGCTTAACAATTTATTGTCATCACATACACATCACATTCTTTTGCCACTGTAGAAAGATTAGGAGCAAATTAAAATTACATGTAATGTTTATTTTTAGCTAATTTCTCTCCCTTTAAATGTATAATTTTGGGAATATTGTCTTCAGTCAGGACTAAAACCATTAAACATTTTTCTACAATTTTCACATTTTATAATATGTGCAACTTACACTTGCATACTCTTACCTTGCACCATTTTAACAGTCCATGCCACCACGTAAATTCTTTTGTATGTAGACAGACATGTATTGAACAAAACAAAGACAAAATGGCCTTTAGTTAGTAATACCAAACTTCCTCGAACACTGATTAATGTGTTGGGAATTGGTTTGATTTTGTTTTTGATCAGTTAATGAGTTTCTTTATCAATGTTTTATGGATTTGTCTTATTATTATTTGACCTCCCTAAGGACAAATGGACTCAATCATTTGCTCTTGTATTAGTTTTTTATTTTAAGGGAATTTTTTTGGACATTTGACTTTTAAACATAAAATTCTAACCCTTTTTTCCTTTTTCTATCTAAAAGATCGTCAACTCACCACCACCACTTGGAAACTCGGACCGCCTGGACCCCTCTGGGAGGAGGCCGGTTCATGTCGGCACCCCCCCTCAGAGAAGACCCATCCCATCCATTGGTTAGTGTGGTCTCTTTATGAGGAGATGCTCTCCTGCTGCAGGGCCTATCATGTTTGTGCTAGATACTGTGTGATACCATGTGTGTTTCCCTTTTCCCATGTGAACCGAGCTGTATGGTACATCTCCTCCATAGCTTAAGAAACACCTTTTGTGTGGGGTGTAGCTATCCATTTTCATGAGCTGGATAAAACCTGTCCCAGAAACACCCCTTTTGGCTGTATTCACTGTGGGTTAATATTAATATTTAATTTGACCACCCTGCAACAGTGCAAGCATTGCTGCTTTACACCCACTGATTACAGAGGGAATCCTGTTGCCTTGAACTCGGTACCACATCAGGGCAACTCCATCATGCTGTTGTCTCACTATGCTTAAAGAGGCCATATTGGGTAGAGGCGAGTGTGTGTGAGTGTGTGTGAGGGATCTCTGACATAATGCTGTAATTGGTGTCTTCTGTAGAGATCACCATGGACAGTAACAGTGAGGGGAGTGAGGGGCACCTCTCACCTGTCAAGGAAGATGTTAACTATGGCAGTGTAGCTCGGCGCAGGATATGGCCGCCTATGTCCTCAGAGGATCAATATGGTATGTAGTGCAGCCTCTTTGCGAGATAACAATTCATCACTGATAAAGGCTGCAAGTCACTCCTACATACATGCAGCAATATCATCTATGGATGGTGGACCTATTTTGTTAATAAAGTTGAGCTTAGCCAATTTAAGCTGACAGGGGAATACTAGACTGGCCACTTTTTCCATTGCTGGAGAATGAAATTCCCTCCCATGTATGTACACCTTTTAATTTAACCAAAAATACCCCCCACACACACTTCCTATTGACTCAGTGCACAAAGTTCAAATGATGCCAGCCAAACACATTCTAATTTCCTGTTTACAAAATAAAACTGCAGTGATTGCAGTTATCATATCGTCGAAATCCGTAAACGTGTTCGGCGATTGTACTGGGTCTGTCCGTCTGTCAGCGTCTGCAGATTGGCCGTGTGAACATGATAACTCAAAAATGAAATGCCGGGTCACTTTCAAACTTTGCACACACTTAGATATAATAAAGAGGCCATAACTGGATTGATTTTTGTACATCTATGATAAATATTTAAGTGATTAATTAATTAAGGCTTAAACTTGTAAATGAAAAAACATTTTGGTCATTTACAGTCGCTGCAATATGTAGACTTTGGTACTTCTACAATTATTAATTAATTAACAAATTAATGATTTGGAGCACTTTAATTGAGCCATTAATTCTGATGAACATAAACCAAATCTCATGAATTTTGGCACAGTGATCCGGGCAAGGGTATATTTAATGGACATATGCAAATGATTAAGGTCGAATAAAGAATGCTTCAATAGCACCACCAATAGCAGAAACTGATCACATCTGATTAATATGATGCCAGTTACCCCAATAGCGCCACATTTGGACTGAACGAAGAATGTCGTTTTTGTGAAATTTACAAAATTTGACAAAAGCATCCTTCACAAACATGCAGATAAATCACAAGTCAAATAGACTCTTCCCATATTTGTCATTGTTTGGGGGCGGGGCCGCTTAATTGCTTGTTAACAATTTAAAAGCCCTTAGAAATCACACAATCTCTGATTAAAGTGGCCGTTGGCACGATAGCATTTGACGCAGACTCATGGGGCGCTTCACCGATATACACTTTGCTGTTGTGTACGACAGCATTGGACTAGATTTTTTTTACATTTTCTAAGCTGTTATATTATATTCTTCCCTAATCTTATGAAAAAAAGAAAAAAAAATATAGGGGTTGTGAAACTAGTTGAGAAACTGTAGTAAGTTTTATTTTGTGAACAGAAAATAAGAACGTGTTTGCCTTTCTAACCTGTGGACAGAGTCAATTCACCCTCCATGTCCCTTTCACTCACCCCTCCCTCCCCACCCCTCACCTGCCCTAAACTTATCAAAGTCTTACCTCCTCCACCTTCCCTTTTTTTTTTTTACCTCAAACCTTTTGGGGCCAGATTTTAATGTTTAATTTGCATGCTGTTGATGATACAGTGAGAAGGAAACCTATGATAGACATTCTATATATTCTTAAAATTTCTTATTTCTGTTGTACAGCTACACTTGCCATTAAAACATAATCCATGGTGATTTATGAGAAGCATGAGGAGGTGGTATCAGGGTCATGCCTTCCCCCTCACTGTCCCTGATATCTACTTGCCCCAGAATCATTGGGGTATTTCATCTCTTTGCTCCCATCAGCCACTTTTGTTTTTGTGTTGCGGACAATACTCAAGACATAGCTATTATTTGCTTTCTTCATGAAAGCCTGCATGCCTACAGCATCTGAGTGAAACAGCAATGAACTTGCTGTATTATTTGTTTCCTTGCAGTGTGCTCCTAGTTGTTTTCCTTGCACCCACAAATCAGATATGTTTTCTGTTTGTGTTTTGTCTGTGATGTTTGGTGATTGTCAAATCACAGACCAGAGATGTGTGAACAAAGAAACCTGCTAAGCTGTGAATCACTTGTTGTTCACATTATGGAAGATTTAAAATAAAATAATTATGAAGCCTCACAATAGGAATGATTTGGTTTACTAAAGTGTATTATAATTACTGTAATTGAAAGTACAGTTAGGTTGACTTCTTTTTTCACACATAAATCTGATCATGCTTTCCCCCTGTCAGCTTTAACAAAGAGACACCATGTGCTCTTATTACCTTTGCAGCCATTGTGGCTGTGTAAAGCTGGTAGTAGCAGCAGAAGCCTCCTCTGTGTTTCAGACGGCTATGGTGGGCGCAGGCATGGCCGGGGACACCGCTCCCCGGACTACTACGGCGAGGCAGACCAGATGACCCGAGTGTTTGTAGCTCTGTTTGACTATGATCCAATGTCAATGTCACCAAACCCTGATGCTGCTGATGAAGAGTTGCCTTTCAAAGAGGGTCAAATCATTAAGGTAATAAAACAACAACATAAATATTTAAAATATTTAAACATTTGCATGACAAGTTGTTAATTTTTTTGTTTTGGTTTATAGGTCTTTGGGAATAAAGACAAGGATGGCTTCTACAGAGCAGAAATTCGTGACAGAGTGGGCCTTATACCGTGTAACATGGTTTCTGAGATTCAAACTGAGGATGATGAGATGATGGACCAGCTCCTCAAACAGGGCTTCCTTCCTCTTAACACTCCTATGGAGAAGTTAGGTGAGCCATGTTCTCTCAGCGGTCTACCTAATTTCATCAGTGCAATGCTCTACTCAACAAAACGTTTTCCTTTACTTTTCCGACTAAACTGTCTCTCTGCTTTCCTGTAAAGTGAACTGTGACCGTTTCAAAGGTGGCCGATCAGTAAATCGCAGGTCCAGAAGGTCAAAGCGAGGTCGGTGTCGATGCACTTCTGCTTCATCTTCACTGCCATTTCCATCTTCATTTTTACTCAGTGCTTTGCTGCTTTCAGATCACAACTTCCATGCTTGCTCTACAAATTATTAGTATACATTAAGAACTGCTTTAAGATTAATTTACTTACATAATTCTCTCTAACCTTGTCCATTATTTTTATTTCTTAACTCAGAGAGGAACAGGCGAAGCGGGCTGCCATATCCCATGTCAACGCGGAGAATGGTGGCACTGTATGATTACGACCCACGAGAAAGCTCTCCTAACGTTGATGTAGAGGTACCTCCTTCTTCAATCTATAGCTTTGCACAGATGCTCACTTTGTCTTGACTTTGTCTATTACGATCATGTTTTTTGTTTTATAAGGACAGTTTAGTATGAAACTAAAAGTTGCTGTGCAAAGGAGAGTTAGTTATACTTAAATGTTAGGGGTCTGAACTTGAAGCTCTTTCCCATGCTGTATTTTTGGCCCCTTCTCTTGGTTTTACTTACTCTCACCTTTCTATTGGCACTGCCACCGTCACAGTATGAAGGCCACAGACTGAATGAGGAGGTGAGTGTGGGTCAGGAGGGTCTGCCACTGTCTTTTCTGTGTCTGTTTCCTCTCTGTGTTGCAGTGCAAAGGAGGACATATAGGCTTCAGGTGATGGGACAGCCCAATGCATCAAAGAAGGACCATAATTAAAATCCACAAACTTGTAATGCTTGTACAAGGCTGTGTAAACTTTAAACCCTTAATCTTGGTGCCGTTTTAAGTTAAACAGCAAACATAAAATGTCTTAATTCAAACTATATTATACAACTACTGTATATTATAAGTAAAAAACCTGTTTGAGACCAAGTTTAAGACTAAAGACAACAACTATAACGGTCCCACACTCCCTTGTGTATTGCCTAAGCCAGCATCCTCCCTCCTCGGTTTTGTGTCTACTTGTCTTTTACATGCTGTACTTGGGTTGTTTGTTTCTGTGTCTTCAACAATCTAAAAGGACCTGCGTGTTGCACTTCTGCCTTCAAACTTTCAACATTTGATGCATTTATAGTTGCAATAGTCTGTCAGATAAGACTGATTTGAAACTTTTTTAGATGCATCACATTGATTTTGGAGCAGGAAGTTACCTGAACCCCAGTGGAGTTGATGTTTGAAATCCTTGATCTCTCTAAAACCATATCTAAGGAGGAACAAGAGGTTAAATATATCTTTTTTAACAGGCTGAACTGACTTTCTGCGCCGGAGATGTCATCACAGTCTTTGGTGAAATAGATGAAGATGGTTTTTATTACGTAAGCATTTACTTTTTACTTAATACTGTACTGGACTTGTTAACTTGCAGATTACTACTCTTTCATGTAAACTTTATTGAAAAAGGCATGCATTTACAGTTGATACTAACATTTGTTGAAAAATGCTGTGCTATTATATAATTTCATTTAAGGTTTGCAGAAGTGATGCTTTGTAGCCTATATTCTATTATCTTATAATAACATAATAACATAGATTACTCATTGCTGCTCTTGTCTTGTAGGTAGCCTAAGGTACACACACGGAATTATAGAAATACTGAGGACCAAAAAAAAAAACTGACAAAAAAGTGACAAAACGTACCTCAAAATGTCTGACCATTATAGAGAATTATGTTTTTTTAAGACCCAGTTTAAGTTAAGTCCTTGTTTAGCGCCCGTTGAGAAAATGAATACGGAGGTCCAGAGATCTGTGGCTTTAATGATGCAAACAGTCACTTTGTTGTCTAACTGTATTGTTTTGTTTTACAGGGTGAACTTAATGGACACAAAGGACTTGTTCCTTCCAACTTTCTTGAAGAAGTGCCTGATGATGTAGAGGTTTTTCTCACAGACTCACCATCTCGATACCCCCAGGACACTCCAGTTCGGATGAAGACCAAAAGGGTACATGCTCCTTCGCAGTACTAGCCCTGTGTTATCCATCTACTCAATTCCCTCAATCTCAAGTTTTGTGTCTGTGTGTGCGTGTCTCATTGATTCAAGCCCAATGGGTTTTTTGACTATGGAGCATTTTATTGTAAATATATAGATGTCTAAAAAGAACTTTACAGAAAGACAGAGGTATTTTTATTTGCCATGTTTACTGCTGTGAAGGGGATAACTTGTGAAGTGTATGGATGAACTTTATTCATGAAGCATTCTCAATGAAAGTCTTTTCCCCAGTTCAGTGACTTTTTACACATTTTTTATCTAAAAATCAGCATTTTATCTTTTTTGCACATGCATACTTAGCATTCTGTCAGATGCTTTATGAATATATTTAGTTTGATCTGAAATGATTTCTAAATAGAGTAAATAGTTTTGTTGTACTTAAAGACAAACCATATAGTGTATCTCAGCATGTTACAGATGCATGATTTCTTGAAGATTTTATATAAGAGTAAGTCCAGAGTAGTTCAACTTTTGTATCAGCTCCAGAAAGCCTTGTTTTGTAAATCTTTCTTGTAAAGTAGCACGCAAAGGTCACACAAACCTATGTTTTCATCAGATAATAATTTCCTAATTGTAAATATGTCATGTTATTTTTGTGTCAAATTAATAAGGATGCAATTGTTAAAATGAGTAGATCACCAGGTGTCTCTCCTTTGTTCAAGTTCACCATTGTCATTGTGCAAACTATTGAAATGCCATCACCATATTTTTTGTTTTATTTCTTTTCTTCACCTGCTTGGCAAAACAGAAGAAGAGTGTTCATTTCACACCTTAAAGGCTCTATTTCCGTCACGTAAGTGAGCAACTGAGGATACCACCATAACGCTCCCCTTGTCTAATGCAGATGACATGGGTAACCCTTAGTTTCTGGTACGCACCATGTACTTTACATTCCTTTAGTACTGTTCAGACATATAGTAGTCTGCTAATATACTTCTATCCCTGGCCAATGCATTAGACAAGACGTACGGTATCTTCAGTTGTTTCCCTGAGTGTTGTACATGACAATGTCTGTCTCCTGCAATGAGTCTCTTCCTGTAACTCATGGGATGCTGAAAGGCTTGTGTTGAAGAAATACAATTCTTGCTTAAAAAGCCAATATAGTGTTTGTGCTTGATGCATTTTTACTTGTTTGGCAGTCTCAAATTGTAAAAGGTAAGAAGTAAGTCAGTTGATAGATATTTAACAGGCAAAAACATTGCATTTATTTGATGTGTACAAGTGTTGATTCTTAATTTACCTTCAAAATGTATCATAAGGCCTTTTAGCTCATGATTACAGAAAAAATAGTGACATGTAGTTTCTCTGTATCTCAGATGTCTCTCTTGAAATTAATACATTATATCCGATATTTAAACCTAAGGAAAGTGAATGTGATAAATCTGTCCTAATTGTCCCAATATGCAAATGTATTTGTTTATGTGAGAGGAACTGCACTGTCTTTGAAAGCCATTGTTGGGAAATGTTGTCACCTTACATTAATGTGAAAGTTAGTCGATGTTGAACATGCTTCAATTCTGTGTTGTGTAGTGTCACCTGTAGTAGCCTCACAAACCTTGCTTATTTTTGGCCGAAAGGGAGGGGAGGGACTTCAGAGCTATGGCCCTACACAGACCTAAGAGTAGGGGAGTGGTGTTTGAGGTATCACATGGCTGGCTTTTTAATATCATCAACTGTCCCTTACGGGTTTCCATTAGGTGCCATGGGGAAAGTCTGGTCCACCCAGATGAGCAGCCTGTCCCGCTGTCCATCCACACACCTCTGGTTCTGGCTCTGCTGCTGTGGGGCCTAGCAGTCCCACCAGCCTCAACAAACACCCACTCCAAAAAGGAATAAAGGACTGCTCTCAGAAGGAAAGGACCTATCGCACAGACTTGCAGCTGTAAAAAGCGTCTGACTTACAGTACTTGGACAGTGTATAAGGGATAAAAAAAAAAATTTACAAGGAGAAAAATGCAAATTGTGAGCTTAAAAATATTCTTGTAAATTTGTTGTATGCAAAAATACTTTTTGTATTTTGTTAAGTTATGAAAGTAATATTTAAAAAAAAAAACATTTTATGTTTTGGTCCTGATACCTCATAATATCCACCAATGTAGTAATGCAGTATTGCCATCTATGAATATTGTGTAAGGGAATACCATATGTGTGCCCAACAGCCAAATTCTGAGTTGTGAGAGATTTATTTGCTGCACCTAAGCATGCTGCCACTGGGTCTTTGCGCAATTAGGCGGGCTGTGGTATGAACCAGGAGCTATGCAGTACTGTAATACTACTTGGCTGACATACTGTGCAGTATACTGTGACAAATCAAAATGAGCGGCTATTCCCCTGCCCTTTTTAAAAAAAGAAAAAAAGCAAATGTCAGGCACACAGAACAAGCACATTGTACTTACAGGGTTTCTGCAGCAAAATCAGTCTTGGGATGTCCAGCTGAATGGAAATGCCTAGTAGATCCAACCAACCTCCATGTATTTGCCTTATAAATGCACAAATGGTTAGTACCTTGTCCAATAGTGTGCAGTGTCATGCCTTGCTATTCCTTTGTGTATTATATCAACATTATATTAAATTTAGGTCCTAACAAATAACATGCAGGGTATTTTTGTGATTGATGAAAATATCTCCCCAAAAATGTTAAGTCAAAATTAGAAACATTTTCTGATAAAATAAACCCCAATAACATTTAGGTATAGTTGCTTATTTATTTTGGATATCACACTAATACACTTAAAGTCAAATTTTTTAAGTAAATGTTATATTGCAGTACCTGAAAGTTGTCACAGATTAAAACAAAACTACCTCCATGCTAACTCCTGGCCAAATCCTAATTCCTAAAGACGCTTGTTCTAGCCAATGTCTCTGAGGTCCCAAATTGTCCCATTTGTTGATGGGTAAAAAAGTACTGTATATCTGTTATCTACACCTAATGTAGAGTAGTGAATGTATAAGAATTGAAGGCCAATGTATTTAAAAGCTACCCAAAGGGATTGTCCTGATGTCAGTCTTGTGATTGTGAAAATAAGTGTCAACCCCTTCACGTTTTCCATCTTAGTTTTTTCTCTAAAGACCTGAGTTTGAATAAAACTGCCAAAAGAATGTATGCAAACATTCTGTAATATTCCCTATACATTTCTCAGCTGCCTAACCATGTTAACATGATAAACATCTTTTCCTAAATACAAACCCTATCCTCATTGTGTTTGAGTGAGTGTTGCTCTTTTTGTACTTTGTCCATTTGTAATTGTTTTTAAATGTTTATACTTGATTTTCGAACTGCCTTTTTTCTACATTAACTTTTTAATCAAACAGTGCAAGCTTTCCCCATTGTGTCTTGAAGACCATATTGTTTAAATCTGCAACTGTGTGCTAGCTTTATGCTAAAAATCTTTTAGCCTATATTAATTGTTACACATTGTGTGGGTGTGCATGTGCAATCTTTTCTAAAAAAAAATATATTATATATATATATATAAAAATAAATTTGCTATTTTGTAGTCCTTTGAGTCA
>JAVQKG010398000.1:0-14404 GCA_036025885.1 Hypseleotris bucephala | reverse complement strand
AAAAAAATTGGTGAAACCGGTTTCCCCAATTAATTTGAGTTGAACATAATCGTCAGGTTTTGTGTGTTTTGAGTGTAGAAATAGCAGGGTTCTTAATGCATAATGTAGCGTTGCGGCCTTAAGTAACTCACAATTACTATAATATTGTGTATAAAAATAATTTCACATCTCTCGTATTGTTCTGCAAAGCTACAATATGATACAATTATTAATTAGCAGGACTCGTGAGAATGCTATTGTCAAGAAAAATAGCAGTGACAGTGAAGTGGCCCGTTCCTTTTTTCCCTCGTTGTCTCTAAGGCTTTGCATAATTGTTCCAAGTTTTAATTAATGGAGCCTTAGCAGACTTTCAGGGATTGTGAACAAGGTGTTTTTCTTTTATGTGTTTTGAAGTCTGAGATGTGCATGTGATTCTAGGCGCTCGGATTGTAGTAATGACAGATGCTGACAATGAATGTTTTTTACACCTGTATGTGTAGCCCTATTGTTCTAATCAAAGAAGTTGTTTTTCTTCTAGTTAATTTGTTGGATTTGCCTTCAACTCAAAAATGGTCTGATTCTAATAAAATGTTCTTCTTTTTTTGGTGTGTGAATCCAGAATAATGTTTAAATTCAAGTATTTGTACCATTATGAAATTATAAAGTACTTAAATGCTAAATGCGGCAGCCGGAAGGTATTAGAAATTGTCTTATTGTGAGAAATGTGTGCAATTACAGCCTTGGGCAAGACACTTCACCTGTCTTCCCTGTATGACTGTGTAAGGATTAGAAGGTTTGCAACCAGCAATAAAACCAACACTATAAATAATACATACAGGCTACAAACTGTTTGAATTTAAGTTTTAAGAGCCACAGTCTTTTTGTAAGCCAGTGCTGAAGTTAGACAGTGTGACAATATTATACAGCCTGCTATAGGGACATAAAGTGCCCATTTGAAAACACTGACTGCCTGTGTATGAGAACTCTACAAAGAGCACTGGGACAACAGATGCATCCTGGGAAAATAATGTTCTACTTTGTAAGATTATGCAGTAGACAGGGGACTGGCTGTGTGCGCTACAGTGCAGAACCGGTCTAGTATTTATTCACAGAGCATTACTGCGGGCACAAATGAATTTGGCCTGTTATCGTCTCCCAATGCCTCCTACACTCTCTATCAATCCCACCTTAGCTGTTGTCCTCGGTAGCAAGTCCATGTAAAGTCAGTTAGGGCCATATCTTTTTCCTAAAGCCTTTTCGCTAGCCTACCTCCCACTCCTACCCTTATACATCTCACTGTCCATTCACCAGCACCTCTGGCCATCCGGCACTTGAGTGAGTGTGAGCAAGCACGCCATAGCTACCTGTGATTGACTACACCACCGCTGTATCTGTGTGTTTATTGCTTTTTTCACCTTCTCCATAATTGAGTCCCTTCCCCAATGCGAAATATGCACTGTCAGACTAGCCGATAGTTGTGTGTGTGTACGAGGGAAACTGGCAGGTGTGTGCGGTAGTGGGGAGAGTTTGAATGACAGGCTACATAACTCAATTCAGCTATTCTGAGGAGGGCCTGCTAGCTTAATGTGCGTGCAAGTGCTGATGTGCAAAGTGTGGGACGGTGTGACAAACAATATCAACTGCATGTGAGCTATACGCTGTGACTTCCTATAGATTGCAGAGGCCAGAGTCATTTCGAAAGACGCATTATGTTCAATTATCTGACTTCAACACAAACACGCTGATTGGGCAAAGTGTGTTGATGGGCATACTGCAGAAAGGCTCATAATTTTACATGTATTACTAAGCTGCACAGGTGTTCGGTAATGGACTAGCATGGATGTACTTACTGAAATAATTATGCATGCTAGTCTGAAGACGCTAGATAATGTTCTTGAAGACTTTTGAAGGTCATATAAACTTTGTGCTATGCTAGGTGGCTCATTAGTAACTTTAAATGGTATAATGGCATAATGATTTAAATTTAGAAAAAGGTCATGGGTTCACTTAACGGACAAGACAATACAATCACTCTAGCTTCGACCCAGCAAAAACATGCATGTGAACGTGGTAAATATAAATTGTTTATATACAAAATTTATGTGGGAGTGAATGGTTGTCTGACAGCTAATTTCAATTTTGTCAACCCTGCGACTATGGTACAGGGTGTATCCAACCTAAGACCCATTGGAGCTGGGATAACATCCAGCCAACCACTACCCCAAATGACAATAAGAGTTAATATTGGCATGTTAAGCTAGAACTGACAATATACTGTCTCAAAAACAAAAAGAGTGCTTAGCAGTGATAATACTTTATGATATTGGCTTAAATATATGTATTAATAATAAGGCCTAACATGTGAAAGCTAGCCAGCACACAGGAGAACAGACACTTCTGTGGTAAACATGCGGTGTGCTAATTAAATAACAGATGCTAAATGTTAATATGGTAGAAGTGGCCATTCTAACCTTTGTTCTAATGGGCACTTTGTAAACAACATGGGCCCAGCATTTTAAGGAGGAAACATTTGCATTCCCAATGGACTAAAGAGCACGAATGACAATTCAAATGGCAACTAAAAGAGTACTTCTACGCTGTTACCCAATGAAAAGATAGCATTAGCTTGTGGCTTATTGAAGTGGTCATTAGTTTAAAGACCATAAAAATTACGAGATGGTTATGACTATGTTCTGCTCCATATGTTTAGTGTGACACAGCAGCTGACACATACTTCAGTTAACTGCAGTTTTCCAGTGTGGGAGATTGCTCAAATTTTTGTGGTTGGTAGTAATGGTAGTACAAGTAGTAATAGAGGAATGGTTAGATTTGGTCTTGATCAGCTGTCATATCTTTGTCTGCACCAGGGCTGGTCTCAAAGAAGTGTTTTACTGTAGAGATTTACCATAGCCCTAACCCTAACCCTAACCCTAACCTTGACCGTAACCCTAACCCTAACCGCTCCGAAAAGCTGTGAATCCTTACAATACACAATGAACATGAAATCCATTATTTAATATCATTATAGGTCTATTACCCATGCAACATATGGTCAAAGCCATTGCTCCATTGAACTATCCAAGCACTAACATGGACCTATTTATTTCACTTTAGCAAGCAAGGTAAGATTAAAAAGGGGTGCTTTATAAAAAATGTCCTCTCACTTGCATAGACGTTTATCATGTATTCCAACTCGTCACTAGTGTCTTTAGTGTGACTAAGTCAGCAGGACAAAGAAGCAAGTGCATCCATGCTTTTAACTCGTAAATACACACTTTGGATACACACAAGCACAACAGGCCAATATGCCAAGAGCAGCGCTGTCAGGTCGAGTAGATGAGAGAAATCATGATTTAAGATAGATAAGTGAGATTAAGTGCTAGAGAGGTCGGGGCAGACGTTTGTGGAAAAAAAATGGCGGAAAAAGAGTGATGAAGGGTGTATGTGTAAGTGGAGGCTGCCTGCTCGACTAAGAAATTGGTAGGAAGTGTATGACGGAATTAAATATGAAGGAGCTAATATCTCTTTGCACGGAATAGGAAGTTATGCACAAGCTTCAGGTCAAATAAAATGAGTGAGAGGCGGTGGTGGGGCAGTGGGGTGGGGTTGAGAAGGATATGGTTGAAAAAATTGTCAAGAGAATGGAAATGGTTGGGGGCAAGCGTGCACATAGGCTCTGAAAAGAAGTGCACGTTTCGGGGAAATAAGCTGCTACCTTCAGAATATTGCAGAGCAGCATATAAGTAAAATGCAGAGTTCAGCAAGCCCAGAGCAAGACAGATGGGGAGAGGAGAGAGATCTGGGGGTAAGGAAAGAAGAACAAAAACAGGAAATTGACTACAAAAGGAAAAGTTAAAAGACAAAGAAAAAAAGTTGGAATATGGGGAGAGATGGATTTATAACTAATATTGAATCGAATTGACATTGAACTGACAGGGGAGTGAGCTTTAAACATAATGTCTATGCAAATGAATTTGTCAGGAAAGGACAGTAAGGGCCTAGATAGCAATTATTAGTTTTTAGTGTGGATGCAAAATACACACACACTAAATAACAAACAGACACACTAGACACCATATACTGTTTAGAACTACAGTCTCTCTGGTCTGCATGTCCTCCCCATATTACTGTGGGTTCTATCCGGGTACTCTTCTTCCTCCCACCACCTAAAGACATGCTTATGTTATAAGAAGTGGTCAAGTAAAAAAAACCCAAGTAAATGAATATGGGAGTGTTTGTCCCAGTGTCAGCCCTGCGACTAACTGGCCATTGTCCAGGGTGTACCCCTAATGAGTGTCAGAGTGAATGGTTGTCTGTCTCTATACAGTATGCCCCCGTGTCAGCCCTGCGACTAACTGTTCATTATCCAGGGTGTCCCCTGTCTAAGACCCATAGTTACTGGCTTATTACACCTGCAACCCCCAACTGTAAAAAGTGGTAGAAGATGAATGAACTGACAGAAAGTGTACAAATGTCTAATAGTGAGAGGGTTGGGCAAGGATGAAAAAACATTCTGTCTATGCAAATGATTCCCGCAGACTAGACTGGCCACCTGGTCCTGTCAATCTCCTCTCATCTTCTCCACAATATCTACCTTTCACACCTCGATCGCCCCTGTCGCCTCCAGATATAATA
The DNA here is from genome assembly GCA_036025885.1 of Hypseleotris bucephala. NCBI lineage: Eukaryota > Metazoa > Chordata > Actinopteri > Gobiiformes > Eleotridae > Hypseleotris > Hypseleotris bucephala. The sequence continues at coordinate 9,790 of JAVQKG010398000.1, read as the reverse complement.
TAAAGACACTGGGATGAAAAAGTAAACTCAGCAGGGGGCCAGGAACAACTGTTGGCCACTAGATCCACAAATTGCTAGCTATACTGCCAACTCGAAGTTCCAGTTGTCTCGAGTTTGTGTCACACAGGCAGTAACAGTTGGAGTGCACTGAGGAGGGCTAGTCTATCTGCAGAGTACAAATGAAGGGTGTGCATTAGCATCGGGTTTAGCGTTTAAACAACAGATGCAAGAAGACAGGCTCGCGGTGAGGGGCAGGACAGATGGAGAGAAAAGGCTTTGAAGAGAAACAAAACTACAGTGGATCGAAAGTTTGGGCACCCCAGGTAAAGATTTGTATTAATGTGCATAAAGAAGCCAAGGAAAGATGGGAAAATCTCCAAAAGGCACCAAATTACAGATGAGACATTCTTATAATATGTAAAAGAAAAGTCAGATTTTATTTCTATTATTTACACTTTCAAAATAACAGAAAACAACATACTGGTGTCTGCAAAAGTTTGGGCACCCTGCAGAGTTAATAACTTGTACTGCCCCCTTTGGCAAGTATCACAGTTTGTAAACACTTTTTGTAGTCAGCTAGGAGTCTTTCAATTCTTGTTTGAGGTATATTCGCACATTATTCCTTACAAAAGTCTTCCAGTTCTTTGAGATTTCTGGGCTTTTTACGTGGGGTGCCCAAACTTTCAATCCCCACTGTATAGTTTAGACTGCTCGGATGTGATTTTTTTTTTTTCACAAGCAAGGTCATTTTAATTTCATTCATAAATATGAGCAGAAAATATTAATATTGTACTTTGCAATGCCTCACGACTTTCTCAAAGTGCTTACATTTTGAGTCCACCACAGTTACACACCACTTGTGCTAAATTGCCTTGTAGCCACAACGGCCCTGGGACACACTGACAGAGATTTGGCAGCCATTTAGGCTTTAACTGCGTCTCTGACCACAACCACATTCATTCATAGGTAATGGGATTAAATGTCTTGCCAAAGGACACAACAACAGTAAGCGCTTTGAGTGGGATTCGAACCGGCAAAGGACCCTGAACCCTGGTAAAGGAATGACCACTCTACCACTGATCCACGCCACCTATTTATATTGACAACAGAGCATTTGTCCATACATAAAGAAATGCCTGCAACACATACAGACACGATTTCATCAGTGAAAGCTATTAATTATTCATTCAGACATATGTACAGTACATGGCATTACATCCATACATTCATGAACACTAAATGTGAACATTAAGGTCATTTACACAGTGCTTTGTATCTTTGTATACAGAAAAATATACCTCACTCACTGACAACATTATCAGTTAGACCTTGTACCTAATGAAGAGCTTCTGCATATCTTGATTTAACAAACACTGAAAAGACTTAAATAAATAAATTATTCCTTCTGAGGCAAGATTATTGATATGCTCTAAAATCTCGATGTCTAATTTGACTGAAATTTATTCAAATGAATGTAGATTTTTATTAGTTATTTTTCCTTTGGTTCATTGTGGCAGGTCTGGGAATTAAATGTAAATTCTTCAGTGTCAGACATCTTTTTAATCTTTACTGAATACCTTACAAAACTGACTGTAGCTTTTGCCCCATTTGCCTTAGAACCACTTATAACCTGATCGTGTTTAGGGCAGTAGTCAACTAAATGAATTGTTAGTTGACTAAAGTTCAACAATTAATTAACCAAAACAATATTGTGAATGGAAGTGCTTGTCAGAAAGTAACACAAACAATTTGACTCGGTAGAAAAACATATTAAGAAAAGTTGACAGTAAAACATATTTGAAACCATAAAATGGACCTAAAAAGTTCTGCTGTTATCTTGAATTAAATAAAAAACAAAAGTTTAATCAAGTAATAAATTAGACCAGCTTTACAGGTGGAGAATGTAACTAATCGACTATTAAAATATTAGTCAACTAAGACTTCTCTGACTAAAAGATGAATTTGATTACGTATTGCGTTGGATCAGTTTATTACAAAATGCAGCAGTTAATTACAAAATGTGGTTTGATAATGAAGTTAAAATCTTATTACATTTTGGCAGATTGTTACATAATGTTGAATTATCACAAAACATGGGCTCTATAGGCTGTCAGCGGTCTTATGTGAAAATAAATGTCCTAACTTAACCCTAACCCTTAGTCACTATTTGGGCCTGTGAACTGATTTGACTTTGGGAGAATTCACTGTAGGGAATAAAAGCCGTATTGTGTGGAGCCTTGAAAGCGAAAAACCCAGACGAGACAACTAAACCATTGACTTTGAGGTTTGAAGTTTAGTGTCAGTACAAAAGAACGCCTCATTGATGCAACACGCAGACATACAAGCAGCAGGTGTATCCTATCTTATTGCTCACCTGCTACAATATCCTGGGGAAGCTTTTTGAGACCGGAGAGAGAGAAAACATGGCATTTAAAAAAGCAGCGCGTGTCAGAATATTGCACGCAGCAGTAGCCATCTTTGGAAACTCAAAAGGTCTCCACAATTTCCGCTGTGCTGTACAATGTTTGCATCATTACATGTATTTTCTGGTGCACGTGTCTAAGCAAGTGAATATCAAATGTATCAACTCAATTTTAGAAAATAAAATAGCAAAGGTGGCACTACCAGTATGCAAAAGTAGCCAGCTGCTGGGAGCCCCAAGTTTCCAGGGGCCCATTAATTAAGTCTAAAATAAACATGTCTAGGTTATTTTTAAACTTAAAATACAAAACCTATACACCTCACAAGTTTCCCCTTTCTCTATAAGGTTAAGCCATATGGTTGCTGTGGACTGACATTTCAATTTACTGTTCAGTATCTGTCGTACTGTAACTTTTTTATTGGATTGAAAAAAATATGCAAAATGATATAGTAACATTTTAAGATTAAGCTAGGTTATTGTAAAAATAGTTAGAACTAAGACAAAACCACCTTAATTTGATCTAAACCAGGTAGAAAGAAAAATTATTAAAAAAAAAAAAAAAAAAGCCCCAAAAATGGTACATACATCAAATTCAAGATCCTATCAGGACCGGACTAAAACACCAATTGAGCTAGCACAAAACTAACAAATCAAACTTGCGACAGTTTAGCTTAGTGAGTAGTAAGTGTGTGGCCCATATACAGAATTTAGGGTTAAACTTGAATTGCCCATGTACCACCAGCAGGACACTACCACAATTTGAAAACCACTGCTTAAAGCCAAACACTGCAACTTCACTGATTTGTGCCTTCTTTTTGAAATACAGACTGAGATTTACATCCGTCATCATTTGGGACCAACCTGCTTTTTAATTACCAATGCTTTATGTTTGTTTTTAATTTTCCCCAGAAGCTCGTAAATCGCTTTGCCCTGAAGCACTACTGCACGACTCCATCACTTTGGTAAATAAGCATCCGTTATAATTGCACACGCAGCCAGACCAGTGACAAAACTGCAGAATTTACACTTGATGGTTTAAGAGGGTGAAAATCAAATACATAAATAAGTAATGCCAGATATAATCATTTTAACTATTATTGCTCTACACTCAAATCTAATTGGATTTTCAATTTTACATTATTACATTTACCTCCACTGGACTATGTCTTATTTATTTAAATGTATGGTCAGATGTATTGCAATAACATTCAGTTGCATTAGGGAAAAATATAGAAGATTAAAATTACACGTCACTGTTCATTATGTTTACCGTCCACATGTGTAAAATTGTCACCACTGGACTATGGCTTACTGATCTAAACATACACTATAGCTCCTTTCATATTATTTTTTGCATTTACATTTTTTAACAGAAAACGTGAGGAATTGTGAACTTGTGGTGTCTGAATTTGTACCAGCAGTGAGATAAACTTTATTCAGAAAATAGTTAATTACTTTTATCTCTTAAAACTGTTGCAGCAGACGTTGTTGTCAAATTACAGATTGGAGTTGTTCTTGATTAGCCGACAATAAAACTAACTTGCTGACCAGAAGAGTGGACAGAATTGCTGTGATTACGAGGAAGACAGATGGCAGCCATCTTGGCCCTTGGGAAGAGAAGAAATAATCAAGAATGAAAGCACATTCCCCCACAGCTTTCTTTTATTAGTTTCTTCTGCAATAAAGCATGTTACACTATGCAGCACAGGGCCGGCGACAGGCCTCACTGTGTACACTCTGAGATCACCAGATTGAAGATCAGTACAACAGCCACAAAAACCTCTCGCTGTCCACGGCTTCAGATTTGACAAAGGCTAAAAATGACTTTAGTTGTGGTGACCACAGACCCCCCCTGGCCTCTGCAAGCTGCTTCAAAGCCTAATTTTGCAGTATGGCACCGCCGGTGGCAGAGTATGTAACCACGGTTTACCACAACACTGCCCAATCCCTGAGGCCCGTTTCAAACAAGTTCAGAATCACAGTGTGTTCAGTCCTCTCACTCCAGCAGCCTCAGAAGAGACAGCTCCGTCTGCAGCACATGATAACATTATATGCCACAGATGGACAGGCTGATAGAGGCGCGTCTGTAGACTGGAGTTAGTCTTATAGTGTAGGTGGAGAGACAGGTTGCTGGGAGAAAGTTGAATCCGCAGTCATGCACCTAAACACACTCAGCTTCTCAGGACAAGATGAGAGAGAATAGGCTCTGCTCATGGTCATGGCTGCTTGGGAGTTTTCAGAGGTGTACCGTGCCATTAGGCAAGGCAGGCAATTGCATGGGGCCCCCAGACCTGTAGGGGCCCCCAGATGGGACAAACATTAAATGGAAATACAGTGCAATGATGACTATAATGATGACTGTAACGTTGCAAAAGTAGTAGTAGTAGTAGTATTAAGAAAATCCATCATTTTACCACTATATAACCATCTTCAAATGCACCAAAATTTGGACAAAATTTTACTAAAAAGGACAAGAAAGAGTACTCGTGTGGTTTAAAGATACTAAAAACTGTAATTTACATTTTGCTGTATATGGAAAGTTTGCTTAGGGCCCCCAGAAGGTCATTGCAGTGCCACTAGTTGTTTTAAGTGGAATCACAAACTGTAACAATCTAAAGAAAAAATTGCAGCAAAAATCCAATTTGGCTTTCATTTTGCTCTTCTACTTCAATGCAAAAACTGCCCAGCCTCACTTTTTTTTGGTTGTTTTGCTGCGTTGAAAGGAGGGCATAAATTGATGACCTTATGAATCTCAAAAGAGTCCGGCAAATCATTTCAGTAAATCTTTCCCCAGCACATTAAACGTGCCCTCTCTTTCCGTCTGATATTTCTCTTTAACTTTTTCAAAACTCATCCGTTTCTCTCTCCCTCCTTCCCACATGTACTTGAGTGTCTTTGAGAGCGGCCAACTTTTTCAAGGATTGTTTTCATGTGCGGCTAATGAATTACCACTAATTACCGGTTGTTTACTCTTTATTAATGGAGTGGATTAGAACTTAGTATACTCCTCTGCGCTCTTGTCTCAGGCCAGAGAGGGAATCAACAAGAGTCTGAGGCAGTTTATATGTGGACCATCCAAAAATAGCAAACTCACTTTTCTTTCCCTTTTTTGAAAGTTGTCTAAAACCATCTTTTGGCATCCACCCAAAGAGAAGCCGGCCGTCTGTCTGATGTTTTGGCAGATCTTGTTATCTTTTAACTGATAGCACTTTTGCAAAAGGTATACAGAATGTGCAGCTTTATGATAATCTAAATCTTACTAAATATAAAATGTAATGTGATAAGACAGTTACTTTATAGAGGAATTATTGCACACAGGGGCTTTATCTACGCCAGACACAGCCACTTATAAAAGATGCATTTTGAGAGTTTTTGCCGAGATAGGAACTCATCTGAGACCTCTGTATTGTTGTCCGCCTTCTGAAAATCTCCATGTGATTTCCCAGAAGATAGTGCATGCCGCTTTGACTGGCAATTTTTCAGCACCCAACAATCTCATCAAAGCAAACTTATTAATGGAGATGATACGAAAAAGCATTCTAAATGGCGGGTGGGTAGGATGGCCGTGTGCCTGTGTGGGTGGGTAATTCTCTGACTGACTGAAAGTTTAAAAGGTTTAACTAAGAGCTAGTGGATAATAGTCACAGTGTTTACATGCTCGGCTTAGTCAGACTAGGGTTAATTAAGCCCGCTAACTGGATCATTGGCCAATACCAAAAATACATTACTTTGTCCCCAGTGCTCCGATTGAAACATTATGACATCTTTAGTTTATATTCAGCTGCAATTTTTGACTGGTTTTCTCTGTAATCATTAATTTCTACATGTTACTCTGTGCCATTGTCCAGTCTAGTTGCAGGGGTCATAAATCAGAGTATGTTTGGTGCTGGAACAAGCCTTAATTAATTAAATGGGGAGGGTTGCATCAGGAAGGGCATCTGGTGGAAAACCTATGTCAAATCAATATTCAAATCACTGCACACCGAGGGTAGATGATTTGTGACCCATGTGGGAAAAAGCCAAATTAAAGAAGACAATACTAAAGGGAATGCTTCTAATTGTAAGTATCCGTGGTAACACTTTATTTTACATTATCCATTAACTACATTCTATCTACCTCATTTAGTACAATGTAATACACTGTGTGACAAACTGTAATAACATATAACTACATTGTAACTAACCTTAACCCTAACCTTAACCATTATGTAAGTACAATGTAGTTACAAGTTATTCACACAGTGAATTCCATTCTACTTACTGAAGTAGATACACTGTAGTTAAGGGCTAATGTAAAATATCCATACACAGTGAACAGTACTTGTTGCTTGAGCTCACTGAGGGACTGTAGGTGCACCCACAGTATGCCCCCATCCATCATGAACCCTGGCTGTGCTCCTTGCTCACCTCCACAGCACTCGCCCTCCTTGCCGTCTCTATCCCACTGTATCACCATCCATCTCTCTGTCTCCTCTCCACGCCCTTACCCTGTACTTTTAGCTCTAGACCCACCTCCTTAATCCCAAACTTCCTTTTCTCATTTTTTGCACTTTCCTAAATCTGTCATTTTACACAGCGGGGGGCTCTGTCTGCACTACTCCCTCGTCTCCTTCCCTACCCTTCCATTTTGAAAATCCTACAATCATTCAGTCGTTTGTTGGACTTCTTTCTGACTGACTTTCTACTCTTGGCTCCTCTGTGCACTGCTCCACTGGTCTGTGACGCTACCCAAGGCACTACCCCTCCCCTTTGTGCTCTTTTATACACTGAGCAGCCAGGCCAGCTCTCTCCTACTGCCCTCTCTCCTTCACTCTTCCTGTGACCCCATCAGTCCTACGGTGCTCCTGTTAAGCCTGGTCACTCTTCATCAGCTAGCCTCTGCTGGACTCATGGACCTCCCAAGGGTAAAGAGGAAACAGTATCTTGTCGGTCACCTCCACGACCGCCATTGACCGCCTCATTCAAGTCTTTTCTGATCCTTTTGCAACCCTCATTACCACCAGAGCTCCAAACTTCCCTCTGTCTTGTTTCTACATCAAGTCGTTCTGCGTAGAATCTGTATTAGCTTTGCTCAGGCTGCTTAGTCTACATTATTAGGATTCTCTCAAGTTCCACTAATCTACAAGAGAGTTTGGGATATGACTGACAGCCTTTCGAAGCTTAGTCAGAAGGTGAGGCCTTAGTCGACTAAAATTGTATTTGTGAATTATCCGCTAGTCTCATGTATTACTTACTGACCATTTTATTTTCTTTAATCAAGTTTTTTTTCCTTATTTTTTTGTTACCAATTCAATTTTACATCACTTATTTGTGTTACATTCTGAAAGGCCCCTGCCCTTCACAATATACTGTATATATAATGCACTAGTCTTATATAGCGCTTTTCTAGACACTCAAAGACGCTTAACAATTTCCTGCATTATTCATTCACTCCCAGTCATACTCGGTGGCAGAAGCGTGGCTGCCATTTTGTGCCTACGGCCCCTCCTGACCACCACAGTCATACAGTCACACTAACACATTCATTCATGGGCAAGGTGGGATAAGTGTCTTGCCCAGGGACACATCGACCGTATACGCTTTGGTGGGGATTCAAACCTGCGTTCTAATAGTTTGACCTATACTGTGGTGCTTTGTTAGTAATATATAGAAAGTTCAAAGAAAAGTGATTAGAAAACTGCAACCTCAGGAGACAAAAGGTCATGGTATAAAAAGACAAAGGGAGCACTTTCACACTGTGCCAAGAGCTGATTGACAGGTCTTATGTGCCAATTATTCAAAGGAAGGTCTTTGCCATCTATGATACAGCTACCAGAAGTTTATGGTTGTAGTTTATAAAGAAACCAATATATCCCACAGTGCTCTGGTTAGGCCTGGTCACTCTTGATCAGCTCAACTGGACACACAGACCTCCCAAAGGAAAAGGGGAAACTTTCTAGCAGCCTCCAATCACCACCACTGACCATGTTAAAAGTGTAGTCCATAACTTTCCTAAAATAAAAAAGCTCAAAATTAAAATTGAAAATTGCTTAAAACTGACTATCTGAGTACTATGATGTAAAGTAGAGTGTCTGTAATCAGTTGAGGTCAGGGGAGGGGCTAAAAGGAAACTCAAATATGACTGGTCAGAGTAGTACCTCACCAACTGTAAATTGATGTTGCTGTAGAGGCCAGGGGAAGGACTAAAGTCAAATAATAAATATGACAGATTGCCTTCTTTACATCATAGAACATGGTCAGATAAAGCATTTCTTAAATTTCTAAACTTTTTTTAGCAAAGTTACAGACTACACCTTTAAGTTGAAAATACTTTTGCACCCCTGGATGTGCACCTCATTACTGCCTGCTCTCCAATCTTCCCTCCTTCTTGTCTGTACATCAAATTCTCCAGATGGGATGCGTCTTAGCCTTAGTCTTCAATTTTAGGCACTTGCCCTTTTCAGCTCAATCAACCATACGCCTCTCCCATCCAGTGGTAGCCAGCGAGGGGCTTCATTCCGGGTGCCAGAGCGCGGATAATCACCTTGGTTACCAGCGCTAGCTAAGGCCGCTGTCTGGCCACGTTAGCGCCGGGCCCAGTGGGAGCCTCTAAAGCAGGTGTCACAGCAGCGAGGGAGGGTGTTAAACAAGCCAAGGGCCGAGCGGGAGGGAGAATCGTTTACTTTTTGGTCAAGGAAACACTACCACAAATAGCCAAGAATGTTCACCCCGTGGCTTTTGTGTTTTAATGTGTTTTCTCACTTGGGATGCCCTCTCTGCGTCAATCCACCTCACAGCAATTGGGACTTGACATTAAGTACCCTTAGCAGTGTGCAAAGAATGTATAGTGACTGTCTAGGAATGATACAAAGTCAGTGATGGAGTGGAACAGCAGGGGGCATGTCATATTTAGGGGTTTCGTGTACCTCTGTTTATTGAGCTAATTTTAATTGTTGTACCAATATGTTGGCCTATTTATGTCTATGTCTTTATTATGTAAACTATAATTACGTTTGGTAGATTCCATTGTAATTAATGGTATGTTTTCCACAACAGACTGGCAGAAGTGGCCGTTATTGTGGGTGTTTCCATGGTTTCCAATATTTCCTGACATAAGGTGCAATTCTAAAAAATACACTATTTTCTCAAATCTTGTCTGTTTTCCATTAATTAAAACTATTTTTATAGCATGGAAAGCTGAAGGTAGAGTCGTTTTCTCAGCAACAAACAGTAAAGGATTGTTTTGGGTGTATTCCCAGAATTTTAAATGTAAGATTTGGAAAGATGGTGGAAGACGGTTCGTAGGTTTTATAGACATTTACAGACTCTTTTTATGTTGAGTTGTTTATGTATTTTTATACGGACTATAACCATTCGACATAAACAGGA
>JAVQKG010397911.1:0-10276 GCA_036025885.1 Hypseleotris bucephala | reverse complement strand
GTAACCAAAACAACAAAGCTATCCAAATTAACAATTATTTTAATTATGGCCTTTTTTGACAAACAGATGCTTATATAAATGGTATTGTGGAATATTATAGTATGTTTTAGTTGCCATTAAATATTGTTAGAAAGGTCCTATGTTTAAACGATTCTAAAATACAAACAACAAAGGTCAACAGAGCTATAACTGATGACATAATCTTTCTGACGGATACCGCCACTGTAGATTAGTGACAAGTGTGACGTTGTGAACTTAGGGCTCAGCTGTGATAAACCTTACAAGACTATGCATAATACCACACAGAGTGAAACTCTTTAATAAATAAACAGTGGATATAGGCGAAATAACAAAACCTTTATGCTTCATTTCTAATGCGGTCCAAGTGCAAACGTTTGTTAAAATGAAAAAATCTGCTCTCAAATCAATGTGTAGTTTTAGGACTGTGTGTAGCACTTTGTCACATTTTATTTATACTCTATATAAAACATTTATAGCAGTTTTGATACAACTCTTTTCACAAACTTGATTAATGATCTTACCATTCTTGGTGGATGAACTTAATACTGCCAGTGCAGACACATGGGTGGTAGAGAGGCTTATCTGGAGTGCCCTCAGAGCGGCAAACACGGCAAATATCCGCTGCAAGTTTTCATACATTAAATATATGTTACGTGATTTTCCCTCAATTATGAAACAGTAAATCAATCAACATTATTCAGACGTTATGAACCGGTAATGATTACAGTAAACCAGAATAGATGATGTATAGACATTACTGTGCCATTTCAGACTTCTCTTCTTCACAAATTAAATGGCGAGCCAAGAGGTATTGTGTTATTCCACAAAGAGCCATTTAGTGAGATACAGGAGAAACATCTCGTATTCTATGACAGGTCGGTGACATCTCCAGCACAGTCTACTGATATCCATGTTACATATCCATGTATTATTGAGACATATCGTTATGTCTCAATAATACGTAGCTCTATGTAATACAGGTTGTTACTAAACACAGCATGTAGTTAAATAACAGAAATTTAGTTTTTGTTAACTGCTTGATTGGTGGCTGCTAGGCCAACTCAGCGCAGATCCCAGTATATGTGACGCGTTTTGAAGCTAATGCTAATTCAACATAAGTGACATTAGTGACAAGTAGATAGCTATAGTGAATACCTTCTTCGACTGTGTCCATGTTGTCCTCTAAGCACAGGTGACACTTATTTCAAATAGATTCCTGTAAAACGAACCCATCAACGACACCAATATTGTGGCTTCGCTAGCTACGTTATGCTAGCGAGACGATTATGTCCTGTCTGAAATACATTGACGATCACAAAATGGTTTCACATACACCATAAACACACGGTTAATACGTTGTATCCCTTTGCATCTAGAGTGCGCTTATGGCCAAATTATTGTAATTTCAGTCTTAAAAATATTCTCCTAACATTGCAAAAACACTAGCTACATCCTCGCCATAGTTGAAATGACAGATACTGAAGAGAGCAGCTAACCTCGTAACTGCGCATGCGCTGTGACGTCGCTATTCACTACTTCTTCGCTTTATTAAAATTTTACTTATTGTATCTTTACCGCCGCACAGTGCCCACATAGACCCCGCCACCAAAGAGAGGCAGAGTCCCGAAGAGGCAGCAGTATGATCAAAACGTGCGGAAATTAAAGCTTCATAACATAACTCGGATATTTACTTCTGCTCCACTGATACAAAACATCTGTGTTTTTAGTCTATTAAGGACGTCTGAGAAGTCTAACTCAAATGGTGTTTTGAACAGTTTCTACCAAACATTCATGGTTATAAGTATGTTTAATTAAGATAAAACTATCACGAAACTTCCAACTTTTAATGTTTCCTTCAAACATTAGTTTTCGTTATTTGCAGTATTTGTCGTGTATTTAAATAGTATCTAAGAGTAACTTTACATTAGGCTATTGTCAGTAATATCTGGCGCCGTGGCTTAGTTGGTTAAAGCGCCTGTCTAGTAAACAGGAGATCCTGGGTTCGAATCCCAGCGGTGCCTTTTGAGAACAATATCGTTAGACAACTCTTGAAAGGAAAGAAAGTGCAAGTCATCGTGACGAAAAAGTGCAGTTCAAACAAACAATTCAGGAATAAATGCATTAGATACACAAGATTTGTACTGTATGAGGAAGGCGATGCTGTTACTCCCCGATGAGTATAAATTACACTTTTATTGTGAAACTTTCAGATTTCCTCGTCACTACCTTAGTGGTCACAAGTTTTTACGACTTTGCAATCGCGGAATAGTCATTTTACCGAGTCTAGTTGGGCACCTTGAAGACTAACACGGTAAGATTGCTGCATGCCATGCATTAAAACTGTACACACCACTTATTACTTATACACGCAATTATTTACACTTTTTCGTTGTTTGGCTTTCTTACTTTGAACAGATGGCAAACGAGTCCAATCCATGCCCGTGCGATATTGGTGATCGGATGGAGTATGGTGGTCTGGGGCAGGAGGTCCAAATAGAGCACATTAATGCATATATTGTCAAGCCACCAATTCCATCTGATAAGGCTATTATTGTTATACAAGATATCTATGGATGGAAACTTCCCAACACTAGATACATTGCAGATATGCTTTCCTCCAATGGATACATGTATGCAAAAATCAATAATCTTTGTCCTTTTTAATCTAGCACATATTTGAAATCTGAATAGCCATGCATGACTTAAACTGAATTTTTTCCTTCTCGTTGTGCAGTGCTGTGTGTCCCGATTTTTTTGTTGGAAAGGAGCCATGGAGTCCATCCAGTGATTGGTCCACATTTCAGGAGTGGCTTAAAGACAAAATGCCAACCAACATAAATAAGTAAGCCTTTCCCCCCCTTTTTTTCCAAACAACAGTCTTTGAATAATTGTCATGTACTTTGCAAACTGTCACCTATAACTTACTGAGAGTATTTACTTTTTCCAGTGAAGTAGATGCCATGCTCAGGTTTTTGAAGGACAAGTGTGGGGCCAAACACATTGGAGTTGTGGGCTTTTGCTGGGGAGGCGTTGCCACACATTATTTAGCTCTGCAGTATCCAAATATCAAAGCTGGAGTCTCTGTATATGGTATTGTAGAAGGTTTTCTTTCTATTTAACAAATCAAACCACTCCTGTTCAGTTTTAACTAGTGTTGTTTTGCAGGAATTGTTCGTGAGAGGGAAGACAAATATGATCTAAAAAGTCCTACGATGTTTATCTTTGGAGAGAAAGATACAGTTATTCCACTTGACCAGGTTTGACCTTATTAACAATTGAGGTTACAATCCCCATGCCACTTCTTTCTGTATAGATTTGCCACCCCAACTGCACTTAAGAATTTTTCCACTGTTCAGGTGAATGCACTGGAAGCCAAACTAAAGGAGAAATGCACAGTGGATCACCACGTTAAAATCTTTCCAGGACAGACCCATGGGTTTGTCCACCGGAAAAGAGAAGACATTAACCCCGAAGACAAGCCCAGTATCCAAGAGGCCAGAAAAGACATGTTGAACTGGCTAAACAAATACATGTAACTTCTGTCACTCAAAATACATGTCTTGAATATTCTGTGTAGAAAGTTGCTAGACGTAAAACAAGATGACTGTAACGTGTACCAAAGATATATTTTAAATAAAAAACATTGGCCTCACATACTTTGAACAGACCAACATTTTTAATGGTCACTTGACACAACTGACAGCTCAGAAACTTTGTATCAAATGATAAATAGGATTATGCAGTGCGGTTTGGACACAGAGCTCGAGAAGTGCCTACAAGTACGTAGTTTACATGTCGTACAACAAAACCAAGTGTAAAGGGCTTTAGTCCTCGCTTTCTCCAGGGCTTCGTATGTCATCAATTTTGAGGATCATCTTCACTACTTGTGTAGCCAGCAGGATCTGCTGCTTCTTGCCAATCAGGGTCTCAATTACATGCTGTTGTTTCATATCTGTGAAAAAAAGCATCAAAGTTAAAACAGAATTTATAATACTATATACAATTTGTGGCCCATAGTTAATTTTAGCACAGCACCATTTATATAAAGACTACCAGAGTAGATGGAGGAGCAAGTTTCGGCTTCTTACCGTTGGTGTTGTTGTGCAGACAGTCAATGCCCAGGAAAGGGTTACCGTCTTTGACTTGTTTGGCTCTGACTTCTGTCATTGTCTGGATAGGATTCAGCCCACTGTTTTCAGCCAAGGCCATTGGGATTACTTCAAGAGCATCGGCAAATGCCCTCATGGCATACTGCTCCAATGATGGGCACTGGGATATTGGGAAACAAGTATTGAGATAAGAAACAATGCTGTTAAACTTCAAAGACTGTTAGTCAACAGCAATGAAGTTGAATGTTTAGCGGCACTGGCCATAAATAATACCAAACAAAATTAGTAGCCGTTACAATCATATTACACCATCATTTTAAAACTGACCTTGTCAGCAGCTAGGTTAACTGCTAGGGCACAAGCAATCTCAGAAGCTCCACCTCCGTACACAACACGGTTATCTTTGACCAAATTACGGATTACACAAAGGGCATCATGAAGAGCACGTTTGGCCTCTTCAATAATCTAATGGAAAAAAAATAATCTTGAACATTGAAGCTCATAGCTCAAACAATAATGGCTAGATTTCTTAGATTATATATAGATTTAGATACACATCGTACCATTTTGTTGCCACCACGAATAAAAATCGTTACAGCTCTGGTGTTTTTGCACTCTGTAATAACCAACATACGATCCTTTGTGGTGCCAAAGGTCATTTCCTTCACCACTCCGGCTGAGCCAAGCTTCTCTGGTGTCAGCTCACAGAACCTGGGCACAATGCGACCACCTGTGGCTATTGCAATTAACTGTGAAGAATGAGGAATAAATAAATCCAATTACATATTTTTTTAGATGTTGTTAAATTGTCAAAATAGATTTTAGAGTTTTACCTCAATCTCAGGTCCACCAACCCAGCGCACAGCTGGTAACTCATTCTGCAGCAAAAGGTGGTTGGCCTCATCATCAAAACCCCACTGGCAAATGGCTAGATTTGCACCATTACTTTTGACCTGCAGAAATAAAAATAAAGATGATGCTACAGTATTTTAAAACCTATTAGAAGATTGCTATGCAAACACACAGACCTGCTGGATCATCTCCTCAAACTTTTCTTTTTCATATTTTTGGAGTGCTTTGTAGTCCTCAACAGAAGTAACATCCAACTTATGCTTGGTCTTGGGTTTTGGAGGCTCAAATGGGCAGGTGAGGATTGCCATTTTAACATCTTTCAGCACCTAAGAAGGAGTCACAACAGAGCTATTGTAAGCGTATTTAATAGAATTAAATATATAGTTTTATAGATGAATATCAATATCAAGTTTTATGTAAGAAATTTAAGAGTGTATAATATCATGATAGATTGTGAGTTAGTACCTTTGGCATCTGGGGGTGGCTGAACTCTTTGTCAACTATGACTCCCTTTATAAGTTGTGTATCCTCCAGCTTGCCCCCAACCTTGCCTTCCATCTTAATAAGCTCAAAATCAACATCCTTTCGCTCCATATCTGCCACAGTGAGAATGGCATTTACAGCAATCTCAGCCATCTGTCTGTGACACCGATTTATACTGAAAAAAAAAGAAGAAAAAGTTAAGTATATAATCAGTTTTTTAAAGCCGTCTTTTGGGTGTAACAAACACTTACACTTTTGATCCCAGGGTTGTCATAGCTGTCTGAATGAGTGGTTCTGTGTTGTTTGGGTCATAGGGAAAGGTTTCTGCCATTTTGTCCAGTTGATCAATGGCAATGCGTGCGGCCTGGTCATAACCATCAGAGATTCTGATGGGGTGGATCCCACGATCCAGCAGCTGCTCAGCCTGCTCCAGTAAAGCCCCAGCCAGCACTACAAGATGATAAAACAACATGACATAATATTACATTAAAGACACAGCAACTTAAACACAATGAACCCAGACAGTTTTAGTAAGAAATTATTTTTTTCATACCAACAACTCCAGTGGTTCCATCACCAATCTCATCATCCTGTGATTTTGACAGCTCCACCATCAGCTTGGCAATCTGGTGATCTACATCCATCATGCTGAGAATAGTGGCTCCGTCATTGGTAACAGTAACCTCTCCATCTCTATCCACCATCATCTTGTCAAGACCTAAAGACAGGTATAAACGTATTACACTTGCCTGTACAAAAATAATCATCACAAAAACACCCAACTCACCATTGGGGCCCAATGATGTTTTAAGTGTTGACGCTACGGCCTTGGCTGCCATAATATGAGACTGTAGATAGAAGAAAATATATTGTGTTAGTCAAAGTGTAAAATAAGATGGATAGTTTATTTCAGATAAACATGTAGTGTTATGGTAGATTTACATATTTGGAATACATAAAATGAAGTTGATAACGGAACACCCAATGAAATATCCGACGCATCGCCCAGAGGCTGCACGCAGTAGTGTACAGAAAGCACATGGGCCGCTGTATGTTAGCTTGACATGCTAACGTGACAGATAAAAGCATTGCTTTATTATAAGGTTAGTATTAACGTGATGCTAACAAAATAGTATAACTCTACACACGATGCAGAGTTAAAACTAAACGCCAGGTGGGTTAATGAGCTTAACAATTGCTAGCACACGCATGCGACAGTACCACTAGCTCATTGTACCTTCAATGCATCAATGCCCGATAGCCGTGTCTTCTTATCCTGGTCTTTGATGATGATGAATGGCCTTCCATATTCATCAAAAGCTAATGTCCCCAATGTGGACATGTTGACTGAAAGTAGATGACACGAACTGTTTAATTACTGGCAAAATAATGACTTTGTAAGTTGTTTTCTGGAGTGAGGCTGAGCTGCAAGCCGCACGGATCTGCCGGCGACTTCTGGAAGACTCCACGGGCGGGGAGGGCGGAACCAAGTGCAGTTAAACGCGTCTTTGTCCTACCAAACATCTAAAAATGAAATAAAAGGTATACGCAGTTGGTGGATTACTCGTGTAACTCAAAGGAATAGTTGATAATCGTCGATTATGAGTTGTTCGTGTTGTTAAAATCTCCAAATGCTTTGACAGAAACTTGGTTTATTCCATTATCGCTTGTACTCTCGCGATAATTACATTGTGTTGTAGTCTTATGTAGTCTGTGCACGAGTCTGTGGCATGGGGACTGAACTAGAGACTGACTGACAGAAAACTCACTTTATCACAAGGTGCTGTTGTCATTCATCAGAAATTGTACGTTTTGTTTTTACTAACGTTAATGTTCTTGTCTTGTCCTTAAGAAAATGTCTTGTATTCAGTAATAATGTATTCAGTGTCCAGCTTTGGCACGTTTCTTTTCACAAATAATTCTGTATTCTATTTTTTCTTGTTTTAAATGCTTCTATGCCTGTGTATGATGTTGTAAGTATATCTATATATTTATTCCTATGTAATAACCAACTCTGCTTGTTTCACATGTGAATATTTATTGTACAACAAAAATGACGCAATATCCGGGGCTTTTGTTGTAATGTGGAGACAAGCTTATAACTTCTTTGATGTTGCACTTTGTAGGTATTGACATCTGACACGAATGTCGTAACAGTGTAGTGTATGTGGGTCTGCCTGTATGTTTTGTTTTTTTGTATCTCAATAACGTGTCGTGTCCTAACCTTATCCTGGACACTTACTTGTTTTTCTTGTGTCCTGAGTCTTGCCTTATTTGCTGCAGAATGCCATGTGAAGTAAAGCCTCGGTTTGTCTTACTTTATGGATCTCAAAAGGGTCAAGCTCAGTCCATTGCAGAAGGGATTTTTGAGGAGGCAGAACAACATGGACTGGTAGCTGAGCTCAACTGCTTGAATGAGAATGAAAAGGTAACAGTTTTACAATACCTGTTATTTTTGTGAACATATTTTTGTGGGTGATGTTTTCTGTCTTATGTATATTGTTGTTGTGCAAAGTTGTTTGTTAATGATGAATACAATATTGATTTAGTACAATTTAGAGAAAGAAAAAGCTCCAGTGGTTTTTGTCGTATCTACTACTGGAGACGGAGAGCCACCAGACAATGCCCTTAAATTTGTAAAGCGAATTAAAAAGAAGACCCTTCCCACTGACCACTACAAACATCTATGCTATGCACTTTTAGGTACACCAAATGCATCTTCTATTTTTGACAAAAATTGTGAACTTTGCCAGTCTTCTTAGCTAACAACACTTACTGCACATTCATATTTTTGTTCCAGCTTTAGGAGACACAAATTATGCAAATTTCTGCAATTGTGGGAAGACAATTGAGCGTCGTCTTCAGGAACTTGGAGCCAAACAGTTTTATGCGACAGGATATGCAGATGATGGTGTGGGGTAAGTATCACTTGGTGGCTCTCATAGTATTGTTTCAGTTCCTGCTGCTGAGTTATGTTGTGTCTCATCAGATTGGAAGTTGTTGTAGACCCCTGGCTTGAAGGATTGTGGAGTTCTATCAAAGAAGCATTAAATAAAATGGCTTCTGATAAAAGTGAACAACAAAAAGAAGATGCAACTTCAGAAACTGCCCCCTTGCAAGATGTTCACTTAAACCTTCTAAGCCTCAGTGATGTACAAAATACCTCAAAAAATATATCAACTGCTAAACCTCCAACTCCTGTAACACAAACTGCCATTTCTGAGACTAAGCCAGCGTCGTCTGTGGAAAACCCTGGGATAGTATCCAATTCTACGATATTGGAGACCAGAACAGGACATCTCACATCTGCCCCGTCTTTGACAAACTCACTGCCTCCGCTGTCTGAGTCTGCTCTGAATGTTCCTGTGCTGCCTCCATCTTACCTAGAGATCTCACTTCAGGAAGTAGACACCATAGAAGAGGTAAGACTGAGGAAGCCAAACTCAAATGTATATATGCAGTATATACTGGTATATCTATTTTTATATTTACATTTGTTCTTCCCATTTGGATGTTTTAGACTTCTGGGCCTCCAAATAAAGACATTCTTTATGAGGTGCCTGTTTCCAAAGCTGTTCAGATGACTAGAGGAGATGCAGTAAAGACTGCCCTTCTTTTAGTGCTGGATATTTCTGTAAGACTCACCATCTGAATTAGTCCAAAATGTTATGACTCTGCACGTGTACATATCACAGTAAAACTGTATTTTCTTCAGGGTTATCCAGTGGACTATCATCCGGGAGATGCCTTTGATGTGTTTTGCCCAAACAGGGCTGACGAAGTGGATGAGATGCTCCACAGGTTAGGGCTGTGGGACAAAAGAAACCATCATGTTTGTATATCTATAAAAAAGGACACAAAGAAGAAAGGTACGGCTTATGTGGAAATGAATTATTTAATTTGATCATAGTGATATACGCATATGAACTGGGTATAAATGCTGAATATTTATTTTTGCTTTTGTATAGGTGCCCAGATACCACTGTACATCCCAAGTAACATTTCTCTGCTTTACCTGCTAACCTGGTGTCTAGAAATAAGAAATGTCCCCAAAAAGGTATGTTATTGGTTGTAGTTCAAAATAACGGAACTATGGAATGCTTTCTTTATGTTCTGTAATCTGATTGAGGTTTTTTTTGCTTTTAAGATAAAACATATCCCTTTACATATTAACTGTATATTATTAACTTCTCTCTATATAGGCAGTGTGTAAATTGTCATATATATCGGTACTGTCTTACTGCTTTTTGCCACCCTGAGACAAATTAATAACAACAGTAGGATGCTTTTAACATAGTGATTTAGTTTAAAAGCACTCTGCTTTTTAAGCAAGTTTATTCTGGATACTTTTATGTATTTTGTATTGTTGCAGCTTGCACTGTAATGCTGAGAATGTCATTTAAAAGTGCAATGTCCAACTTTCTGAGCAAACACGTACAGAACAGTTGGAAAAATATCTGATTTCTTTGTGCTGTCAGGCATTTCTTCGATCGCTGGTGGAGCATACAAGGGACAGCATGGAGCAGAGGAGACTTCAGGAGCTCTGCAGTAAACAAGGTGCAGCTGACTACAACCTGTTTGTCCGAGACCAGAGCCTCAGCATTTCAGAGCTTCTTAGAGCATTTCCTTCCTGCCTGCCTCCACTCAGCCTCCTCATAGGTCAGTCAGTGAAAAGCTTGTAAAGTCATTTTATTTATACATATTAAAGAACATATTTTATCCATTTTATTCAATGCAAATGTACATAAACTGAGAAAATGCTTCAAACAGTATAACTTGTATATATTTTTAAAATGCCAGATGTTTTTTTT
>JAVQKG010397888.1:0-14507 GCA_036025885.1 Hypseleotris bucephala | reverse complement strand
GCAAAAAAGCTGTCAGTGAAGCAGCTTATCAGCCAACACGCATGCGTGTAACTTTTCAGCGGCTGTCAAAATGACTGAAAATATTCATTCAATTGAGTCTTTGATTTCAGTGCCGTTTTCCCGGAAAACTTTTGAGGAAAAGAAGAATATAATTTTAAGTGGACGGCCTACCCCTGAATTAGATATCACAAAAACGACTAATAATTTTGTCCGTCACTTTCAATCCAACACGTACGAGAAACATAAATGGCTAGCTGGATGGCAACAGGTTAGCAAACTGTTCTGTTGGCCGTGTCTCCGTGTCAATCTTTACGCTGTAAATTCCAACATATTTTTCTTGGTAACACTGGGGCAACGTGTGATTGTGTCTATCAAAATCAAGTTGATATAGTAGTTAAAAATCATACTATGCGTTTTTATTCATAAAAAAACGAGCGAAAATGCGATGCATAGAGTTAAGACTGTAGCATGACCAGAGTAAAAAGTCACTGCTCGCCATTGAATTACACACATGTATTTATGTATAAAAAAATGAAATTGTGAAATAAATAATTAAAACATTAAATAAAGAATTTAGATTTGAGCAAAAAGTGTTTGTCTTACAAAATAAAAATATATCTATTTTACTATTGAACTTATTTCATATCAAATTAAACCTCAGTCTCAACATATGAAGTGCAGTTACAGCTTGTATTATCTTGAGAGAACTGAACTCTATGTTGTCCTGCGAGGATTTTAAATCTGGGATCCTCAAGCACATATGGAGCTGCTCATTGGTAAGTTTAGCACACTGTGGGGCAGTAAGTGAATGGACTAATAACCTGGTGGAACAACTATATTGTGCTTTTAAGTCAGCTATTGACTAGATTACAGTGATAAAGTTTTTTGGGGAAAAGTGTTGTGCTTTGTGCAGTCGCTATGCAGCCGCTTTTGACGATAGTGACAGCCTTGGAGCAAATGAGACACACGGGTTTAGAGCTACCCTCGGGTAGAATGGACACGTAATTATCAGTCCATTCCGGTTTAAAAGCCCTGTCTTTGGTGTCCACCTTTCTATTTGAGCACGCTATACCTATTTCTTTTTGTGTTTTTTTCCCTGTCTTTTTCTTCCCCTGCATCACATACCGGCAAGCCTCCCGCTGTCGCTGACAAGAGTGAGGCATGCATGTGTTTTTGAGATCTTCCCTCATGCCCAAATGCGCAGCTCTGATTGGCTGATTCAGCTCTACTGTAATGACTAGAGAGGAGCGCCAGGCACTCTGATTTACCGTAATGACAGACCAAGCGCACACTAAAATAGACTGACACGGACCAAGCGCAATACTCAATGTTTTAACCCAGACAAAGGCTTGGGTCCGGATAGGACGGCGTTTGGGTGCGGATTCGGACCGCGGTCCGCCTATTAGTGACCCCTGGCCTAAAGCAATTTCTGTCCAGATGAAGACAGAGAGCAACTTTGCACACATCACACATCCATGGTGTGCTTCTCTTGCACACAGTGCACCTCCTTCTCCCATAGGCAGACTTCTTATTTTGGGTAGGGTTTGTTGAGATGGGATAGTGCCTTGAATAGGCGGACGAGGCAGGCCGGTCAGTGGCACGCCAGGCTGCTCTGCGCACAACTGCATGTCAATACTTCCCTGGTGTCCATCCATTGTACAAAGAGCAACTCACCGTCACGCATCCACCTTTGTGTTTGGGACACCAACCCTGCCCTGGCAGTACGTCCCACAGGCCCCAAACCCCTGCTGGGTCAGATGGCGGAAAAGGAGAAGGCTTGTGTAATAGCTACATTGTCACAATAGACAATGTAGCCACTGCCCAGGTAAGTCTTTGTTGACCAGCTCAGCTACCACATTAAAGGACAGCCCCTTCCCCGACACTGAACTGCCCTTGCCCGAGTAGAGTTTATAATCTATTGTGTAGCCATTCACATCAGCCAGGACAAAAACTTCAGTCCCCACTTTGTTGGCTTATCTCTCATATACTGTTTGAGCTTGATTCTTGCTTTAGTGGCAACCATCCTTTCATCAACTGAGATATGCTGTCTGGGATGATAAACACTTTTGCAGCGTGACATTTTACTTTTTGCAGTGGGTCAAACTCGTCTGATCCCACTTTTTTTTGGCATTATTTTTCTGACATTTTAGGCAAGTTGCACACCGACATAAACAGCAACAGGCCAAGGTATTTTTTGAGCTCCTCAGAGGTAAGGTCCGTCCGTGTGATTTTTCTCCCCCTGGAGATATTTTGCTGGGCACATTTATTGGTGTTGGCACAGACAACCTTTAGGACCTTGGTGTCAAAAAAGTAGGAGATTTCCCCTGGTGTTTGGCTCCCAGTGGAAAGTGGAGGCTGTACACCAGGGCTTCACTTAGGGGTGAATAAGGGTGGGTGAGGGTTGTAGGTGTCAGGGTCTGCCTCAGTTTCCCATGCCTCTTGAGCCCCAGCAGTAACCGGCACAAAAAAACAAAAAACACTGCAAAAAAACAGAGCAAATAACAAAGCAAGAATATTTGCCAAATGCGATCAAAAATACAATCAAAATCAGCAATCAAAAACATAGAAAAATGGTAAAAAAAACAATCAATACACTTAAGGAATAATACTAAAATTATTATTTGTGTCTGGAGGACCCGCGGTGAGATAGAGGCAAACATCGCAGCACGATGTGGGGTGGTTATGCTGAGTGCGAGGAGCGAGAGGCGAACATGAGGAAATGCATGGGAAAAGGCGAAGGGCAGAAAGATGAGGAGCGATCTTCCGCCAGAGTTGGGAAAATTGAACTTTTGGCATTTTTTTGCGCCGCGTTCAATCAAGAACCAGCTTTTGCCAGCGACGTCGTGACGTGGTGGTGATAGAGGAGGAGACACGAGAATAGAGGAGGAGACGTGACCCCGTCTAGTCCTGGTTTAGTCCTGAGCCCTGCCCACATCACTCCCCTGTCTGCACACTCGCTCAAAGCGGAGCAGCTGCGTCTGTGATAGAGAGATGTCATGCCCCTCAAACGAAGACGAACAAAAAACATTTAAATTTGCTCCGCTTTCATTTTTTTTTTTACATCAAGATATCTTCACGTGTGTTGTTCTACAATGGGTTAGTACATCGAGTACAGAGAAACTATTTTTGGGGCTTATTTTAATGCATGCAATGGTAAATCGTAATCAGATATTTCTTGATTGTCTAAGTTAATGTAATTATTGGCCCATTATAAATTACTGATATGTGAATTCTTTATTTGCAAAAGCAGATATCTTGTTTTATTTTAGTATTATTTATTCATTATGGTCATATAATTTTCTCTTTTTGTTATTACAAAATTTAGATTGTATCTGTTGCGAAGTGGCCGTTGCCCCTTTCCCCATAAGTCACAGATGGAACTAATCAATGACCAACGACCTGCACGTGCGGCGGGATTAAAATGGCTCACCTCCACTTTCATTATTGTATGTACCGGAGCAAGTAAGATGCCATGACAAACGTACGAGCAAGGAGGAACTCCAAAGACTTTCACAAACTTTAAAAATTATCACAGACTGTATAACTAGCAAATACTCTTGCTAATATCTGTGTTCCATTAATGTGGCATTTAAAGCCGCTCTGTAAATTACAGTCTCAAGTGTTCTTTGGAGTTAATCAACACAGCAGAGCACAGTCTTACAAATGCACACTGAGAGGCCTGCAGCGTTAGGGAGATCTTTTGTACCTACTTTAACAGTGTGGAGTGCAGGACAGGATGGTGTAAAAGTTAGTCTTGAAGTTGTATAAACATTGTCCATAGATATTGTGTGTTTGTAAGTTTTAAACTCTTGTGTCCTGTTTTGAAAATCAAGACAATTAAGTACAAAAAGTTATGTTTTTCAGAGGTAGTCCACACTGTAGTGCATCCACCTATCAGTTTGAATTTGATCAGCATGGGGTTTGAAATGTTAGCACTTCTCCCACTACCCTGAGTCTAAAGATACTATACAAGTGTTTACAAGTGCCTTAGTATGCAATTAAATAATGGTTTGTTCTTATTAACAGCTACAACAACAATCATTCATCTCATCTTATCTTCTTCAACATCATCTGCAAAAAGCAGAGATGAAATCCTGTGGTTCCCAAACAGGACTCCCTCTGGCCCCCGGCTGCGCCTAGAAATTCTGTCCATAAAAATTATGAACAGAACCGGTGACAAAGGGCTGCCCTGCCGGAGGCCAACATGCACTGGGAACAGGTCTTACTTACTGCCAGCAATGCGAACCAAACTCCTGCTCCGGTCATACAGGGACCGGCCCCGGCCGTGGAACACTGGTCTTACATTCATACACTACAAAAACTATACTGTAAATGTAGTAGGCACTTCACTGAAATGTACTTTAGTATGCCCACTGAGAAGCACCTTCCAATCCACAATGTAGGTCAAGTCAATCAGCAGGTGAACTGTATCCCATTATTGTATATGTACTAAACCATTTATTGTTATTTACATCTGCTATCTATTGTCTAATGAGTGTTATATTTTATGGATGAAAATTAGCACTGTACGTAATGCAGCATATTTACGTCAAGTTGTATGATCTTGTACTAATACCCACTTTCCCATCCAAATAAACAAACAAAGATATGCAATAGTAATTTACAGTAAAATGAAATTATCATTGTTTAAACCTCTTCATGTACAACCACATTCTGAGAACATCTCTGGAGGTACTTCTTGGGGAAACAGATGTTAGATTAGAGTACAGATTAGAGGAAGGGCTGTAAGCGCAGAATGGCAGCCACGCTTCCGCCACCAAGTGTGACAGGAAGTGAATGAATATTAGATGAAAGCTTCTTTAAGTGTCTAGAAAAGTACTACTACTATAAAAGACTAATGGATTATTATCATTATTATTATTATTATTATTATTATTATTATTATTAAAGTCGCAATACTTTTACTACACTATTTTTCTTCCCACTTCCTGTGTGTAGATTGTAAGTGTGTGGTCACTTCTGATGTGTGTCCACTCCAGAGTCTGTATCTGCTGGAGAGTGTCCTGCTCTCTGACCGTCCCCCAGGGCAGAGGCTGACTGACAGACTGACACTCCTCTGACCACATCCAGGTCAATAATGTACATATGTGAGCAGCAGAATGGTCTCCTGCTGGTTTTAGGGTCAGAGCCTTTGGGAGTACACAAAGACAGTGTCCCAGAGATGTGAGCAATACTTATGTTACATTGCATTTTGAAAACATTAGCCGCAAACTGTTTTTTTTTTTTCCACAAACTTTGTTGTGATATAGGGCTATACAAATAAACATGATTTGAAACTGGACTTATAGCCGCACTACCTGATTTTGTGACTGTAAAGTGATGTGTCTAAAAAAATAAGAAGTTTGAATGATACACCCTCTTTCCTAATTTCTCACCTTTGCAACCCTCAGTCCCACACAAACCAGAAAGTATGTACACAAGCCAGGAGGTATGATGAGGCGTTCTCACCGGACCCTTGCAGAGCGAATGAAGTGAGTGATTCCTATGAAAAATCTATGTGAAGGTGCATTGCCAACCAATCAAGAAACAGCTTTTGCAAGCAACGTGGTTACGATGTGGTGATAGAGGAGGAGACTAGATTTCAGAAGTTTTAAGGCGGTGAATCAAGCTCCACTGTCAGTACCGCAGCATTAAACATCTCTGTGCGTTTATACAGACAGAAATACTAAACGGATCTATTGCAGAGTCTCCAGAGATAGTGTAGTAAGTGATTAGATGGTTATTTGTCACTGGAGTGTTTTTGGAACTTCGTCTTAGGATCGGGTCCATGTATTACCAAGCACCAAGCACCAAACACACAAATACACATCATAAATTATGTCATATATCCAAACAGGAAGAAGATTGTCAACAGAGCAGGCTATGAGGAGGATCTTAACTGTTAATTCTACCTAGACTAGTCTGGGGTCTAGTCCTGGTTTAGTCCTGAGTTGTTTTCAAAAGTACTAGCATTTAACTAGAAATGAAAATTGCGTTTTTATTTTATATTTCAACTACATCTGTTGTAAATGCAGCATGAGAATAACTTGCCAGAATGAAACACAACTTGTACGTGTTTGAGGTAGAAACAACATGAGAAGATGGTGAAATGCTCTGAAAAGTTGATTTAGTAAAATAATATTATTTCATAACATGCTGACATTCTATCAGTGGACAGAATGCAGCAGTAACAAGTGTAGGTGTACAGACTGTGTGAATCGTCTTGGCTGTATGCATAAACAGTGATCGTGTAAGTCTGTGAGTGCTTATGTGTGATGTAGGTGGAGAGAGGCCAGATATAGTCCCATTCTGTTGTATATGTGCCTGTGGATATGTGTGTGTGTGTGTATGTCTGTGTGTGTGTGTGTGTGAGAGAGCCAGCTCAAAACAGATGACTTGTCACGTCTGTCTCCGAGAAGGTGCATCTTCATTAGGAACCAATCAAATTCCAATTACGGCCAGTATCTCTGCGTATTAGGGCCCTGGCATTAAAATGATATGCAGCGCGCCGATATATTTCCAATCAGGGCACACTTTAATTACCATCCCAGAGCACACGGGCTACTGCTAAGACCGGGGAGAGGCAGACACTATTACCAGTCAGGGACCAAGGAGAGGCTGGAGTATTTTGGCGAGTGTGCCTGTATTAGTGGATTTATGGCACTTGTCAGCCGTGCAGTGGGGGTTGCAGATTTGACTAACATCTTTGCCTTAGGCCGGCTGCCATTAGCGGCTGGTTAAGCAGGGCACCCCACGGACTGCTGTAAATACACAAATGTGCCACTTACCATGAGTGACAGAGCAGACATGAGCAGCAGGCAGCCGCACACTTTAATCATGCTCTTAGATAGTAAAGGAGGACACTTAACACAAATCACATTTACACAAACGCACTGCAAGAGGCCTCTGGATGTGGCTTGATGAAAATAAAAGAATTGATCCATTTATCAATCGATTTCCTTTCTGCACACAGCTTTGCAGATTGTTGTGTGAAAGCAGCTCATGCAAAAATGTTAAGCCTTGTCAAAAATGTTTGCTCAGTAACATACATACGTAGCACAGAATTCTGAGCCCTAGGTTTAAATTATCTAGATGGGCCCCCATGCTAAGTTGATCACTATCATTCTGCCATTTTTCTTAGTGGCTAATACATTTATATATAAATATAAACTGTGTCTATAATATATTGAAAGTTGCCAGGGGCTTAATAGCGCCATCAATACAATATTCATATTTTTTTTCTAAATAATGTCTTTCTAACAACCTAACCAGAGCTAATTCTGTTATGACATCAATTAATAAAAACACAAACACTCTTTCCTTTCCATTCTTTTTGAGGGCCCCTCCATGAAAGGGGCCCTGGGGAGAGAGTACCCTTTACCCCCCTCAGTCCGACGGCCATGGTAACATATATTGTAATGCCCATGAAAAACATAATGTGAAGCTGCAGCCAATTGTCACCCCAAGTGGCCAGTTTCGGCACGGTAGCTCCAAAAAAACCAAAAAAAAAAAACACCATCACATCTAGTGAGTAGGAGTCCTGATGCGTGATAATGTACTGACGTTCTTGGGCTGCTGTTTTGCTCAGTCAGCAGAGTGTGCAGGCCATATGCAGAGCCAACAGCGCTTGCCACAGCGTCGTGAGTTCTAATCCGCCTCCCCACACTTCTCCCTGATTTCCTGTTGGTCTACTGTCCTATCAAATAAACCCCAAAAATATCAAACAGAAGTTGGACGTTCTTTACTTGTTTGGTTAATCAATCAATCTTTATTTCTGACTCAATTTGGTGCATATAAAAATAGTGGCGGTAACTTGAGGTCTGTAAAAACAACTATCACATGTATGAACCCTGCACATGCTTAGTTTCTATCCTCACATTGTAATGATTCTGACTATAACAGGCCATAGCTGTACAGTGTAAACATGTTCTGTATATGTGTGCTTGTAGTGTGCTCCTCTGTGTTGTACATGTCCACAGTGATTCAGGTTCACTTCTATCATTCGTCAGATTGGAGCTCTCCACACATCCACACTGTGAGCCATCACCACCGCCGGGCCCCACGTGCGGCACAAATTGAGGTTCAGAGGCGTGCAGCGGGGATGGATCAGCGTGGAGCGGGCCATGATTGGTCAATTGTGGCACAGATACATACACTGTCCCCTGGCCCTCTCTCTCTTGTGGTTGTTGTCATTGTTGTTCTCATTGTTGTCGTTGTTTTTATTATACATTGTTAACTTACTGTATATCTAACATTAGTTCATTGCTATTCACATGGTTTCTCTCAGTCCCACTCCCCCCCGGGGGAGTGGTTACTGTTTCAGATACTGTTGGCCCAGTCGGACGTACCAGCCTCATATGCCTGGCTTACTATGAGATGTCCCAGTGATACCTTTAGCCGGCCGACTCTGCACTCGTGTTCTTATCCACCTGCTGCATACTGTCTAACCAGGTTAAATATAAAATATTAAGTATTAAATGCCTTTCACAACGTGTTTGTAGGTTAAAACTAAAAAGCAAGAACGTTTTTCAGTTTTTGACAAATCTGCAGCCTTTGCTATTTGCTAATTGATTAATTAGCTTAATTGTGCATCCCTAGAATCCAGAGAATATAGAGCACAATGATGAAAGTTATAGTAGCCACACTCAAAAAGGATCTTCTTCTAGTGTAAATACTCTGTTCATTCAGTATCAACATTTTGGCAACTCATGATGATAAATTCACCTAAAGTACAAAAACAAGACATTAATTCATGCTATCCATGACCAGCCAGATTTTTTTTTCAAAGCTTGCGTGTTGAAACATGTGACACACAACTTCATCATGTAAGACATTTATTGTGTAGTAAAGACATAGTGCAGTATGTAAACAATGTGTTCTTGCTCAACTTGTAAAAACCTAAAAAGGACCTAATCACCCAGTTTGCTCCTCTGCCAGTAATATAGGCCTCAAAATAATTCAGAAAGTTTAGCATCAAAGCTGATAACTTTTCAGTAGTTGTTTGTGTCCACTGATGATACAGTATGAGTTAAGTGCATTAGATTTAAAACACAAAGCATTGAGTCTGTGGATATAAGAAACACACATTAGCAGTTTACATGTAAACAAAACAAGTGGCATATCAAAAGATAGAATGGTTTACAAAAGATACTGCTGATGAATGTTAACAGACCATTGGACCAAGTTGCAAGACTCATTGTTGTATAAATAGTGCCTAAATGTGATACTGTCTATGAATCAGAAAGTTGAGTCACTTCTATTACTATTACTAAAACTGTCTATCAAATATATGTCTTTTCCTCCATGGGCTTAGGTTAATTGTCTTGCCCAGGGACACAGCGTCAGTATGTGCTCGGGCGAGGCGACACTTATGCACTGCACCACTGTCGTCCTTATACTGTACAGAATCCCATGTTTTATAGAGGTGTGACAAAATATCAATATTTAGATATAGCAGTTCTGTCAATGTCTGTTATGTCTGGTATTATGTATATTATTACTATGTTTTATTAGTTTATTAGTCCAGCTTTTCAGGATCTTGTATCTTCTTTCCCAAGGGCAGAAGGTCAAACAGCTTATGTCTTGTGTGAGTGTTGTCTTTTAGGAGTTTCTTAGTCTTTTCAGACATCTGGAGTTTGTTGAGTGCTGTTTTTTCTAGATATTGCAGGGGGCAGCAAATTATTATATCGGCGAACCGCATTTCGGCGATATTATGGAATCACGTCCGTCCGCGTACGCAGATTGGCCGTGTGAACGCGATAACTCAAAAATGCATTGTCAGATCACTCTCAATTTTTGCACAGTGTATATTTAATGTACATATTCAAATTATCGAGGTCACATTTAAAAATGCCGCAATAGCTCCCTCATATTTTTGTCCGTATAGGATTCTGGATAGACTTATTTTATCAGAGAACAATGAAATATGAAATATTATTATGGCCCCGCCCTCAGACAAACAGGAAGTCGGCTAAATGGGATTAAAATTGGGAAGTCAGGTATATTTGGCAGCCTCTAATTTGCACATACTGTACTTTGCCCGATTAGGCTCAAACCAGAAACACAGCATCATACCCACCTTAGCATTTGACGCAGACGTGTACAACGGGTCTAGTTATTTCTGCTGATTGGATTACTTTCTTTTATGTTTGCAGTAGAGCACCCAGCATACCAGACATTTATGAAATACATCAATACACTTTCAATAGTGGAGTGGTAGAAGGTTTAGGGACTAAAAATGTTTCCAAAGCTTAATTAGTGTAGTTTAATTTGTGTGTGTGTACGGTAGTGTGAGTTTTGGAAAGTTTATAAATTGACTTTTACACTCAACACAAAATCCCATTACTTACTTTCTCCATGCACTTGTTACTATTGCCATTAAAAACACTTGCATTTACTCAAGGCCAAACATTTCCACTTTCCATCTCTGATATAAGTTTTGAGTCTGCGGTGAAGTCATTGTGACCCTGTTCACATTAAAAAGGCCCAGGACATCAGGAGCCTAAAATACTTGGGGCATGATTGTATTCCCATCATTGGTGCTGCCCCATTATCAGAGCTGTCAGTGCTGGCTTATCAGTGTCCTGCCTCCAGCCCATATCCTCCGTCCCAATGTCCCATGCTTTGTTTTAATGCGTTTATAGCCCTGAGCATCCCGAGTTTATTTCATAGACTTTTTTGACAACAGCCATTTTTTAGATGGGACTGTAATTTCGTAAGTGAAACAGCAAAGGACCGTGCCAAATTTTTTTTCTAAAAAGGCTGGTCTCACTTGCATACCAGACAAGACGGACTTTGTAGACAAAATGTAATAAGGTTCAGTATTTTTACTAGGGATGCTCCAATACTAATAATAGATCAGATATCGGTGCTAGAAGCTTCTACCAATATAATTTGTTATAGCCTAGCTTGATTATTAGCATTACTTTTCATTACACTGTAACTCATAAGTTGCAAAAGTTAGACATTTTGAGTGTCTTTTGATCAATACCTTTAGTTTTTGAAGGAGAGTAAGGTGATTTTGCTGCTGAGGTGGTGATGGAGGAGGAAGTTAAGATGGTTCTGCTGCGGAGGTAGTGCCAAATTGTTTAAATTGAAAATTAAGACTTGAACAGACTTGTGCATTTAGGTACTACAATTTTCATGTTGTAGTACTTAATTCTTGTTCTTTAATCCCTGCACCAAATCTTTGCTACAAAAACAATACAACAAACACATACATTCGAACTTATTCTCAGTTCTGCCAAGTATTTTGATTGTTATCCTTTTTGCTTCCGGACAATAAATAAATGTTGTCCTACAGTCACAAGATGTCAGGTTTGTTCTAGCTAGAGTAGCATTTGGCTGTCTCTACTTTCTGCTTCATTTAAATACAAACCTCATTCTGGCTTGACATAATATACGAGTATGAGCCAATGGCAGGACACAGCCTTTTGAATTGTGTGTGTTGCTGCTATGAGTCATTATAAATTACAGTATATGTTATTTTAATATAATAATTATACAGTTTCCCACATTGGAAACAAATATGCAATGACATTCTTCAGCTACAACATTGAATCATGACCTTTTCCAAAAACATTACAAAAAGGCATATGAGGATGAGTAAGTGCAGTGTCATCGATAGTTACTTCCCACAGTGGCTTTGACCAAATGCACAGATGCACAGGCAGGGCTCCTCTGCTAAAAGGTGATGTCACTGTATCTGACGATTCACTTGTACAGGACACACTGTCAAGTACACCACCAGGACTGCAGTGCTTATATGAAATGTGATAATGGGCACTTTTATGGCGGTTAAATCTCTAGATAGGAGGTTTTGTAAAATGGGAAATTGTTAAAACGTTTAAAAAATACTTGAGCAACAGCAGTTGAGTTTTACCTTTGTTCCGACACTGGTCCAGCAACATCAAATCAGTTTGAAAGGACAACATCACTCAAAAATGTGACTACTATTGGTCAAAGTGGTAACCCCCATACTTTGATTTGATGTTGCTGTAGTGGTAATAGTAAAATATATGACACAAACATCACCACATACCATCATAATAGAAGGTCAAATAGACAATAAAAAATGTAAACTATTTTTTTTTGTACTTTTTTATTTGAGGAAACTTATAGACTACAGCTATAATATACTGGATCAGGTAAGTGTGGAGATAGCTTCCATTTCGCAGAGGTGCCCTGCACAATGATGACTCAGTGAATTGCAATGTCATACACTGGAACACTGTGTCCAAAGAGATGACTAAACGCAGACAGTATAAGAATAATGGACCAACAAACTGCACTGTCACACCATGGGAACCTGCAGGATTTAACAGACTTGAAATGAAACACACATTATATAAACCAGCTGCCAGGTGCCAAAACTGTATGGAGAATGGAGAATGGAGAATGGAGAATTTGCAAACTTTTAGCCAATGCTCATTTGGCGGATGAAAATGTATTGTGATTCTGCTGGTGCTAAATGTTTATGTAGTAGCTCATGTTGCTTACCATACATGGGTCTAATGCTAGCAGTCGTCCACATTTCAGGGAAGCTCATTAAATGTGGAAGTGGAAATTTACTGTTGCTAACTACAGGCTCTGACTAGCTTGCAAAAAATGATTTGCAATTATCAAGGAACCAGACCCGTCACTTTTGAAAAAAGTAAGTGGAGCGGTATACCAGACTAGTGTTTACCAGCATGTGACTGAATGCTAAAGATGTTTTTACACAATGGAAATACCCCTCACTTCCATAGAAGAAATAAATTAAATTTTTTACTTTCTACATGTCCAAAATTTTGACTTTCTCACCATTAACTGCTCCCATGGTTCCTACACCCTTGTGGATCTCTAGACTATGGGGAAGAGACTGGAAGCAGCTGTGGCGTTTCAAAATGGCTGCCAGAGGGAGCGTGAGAGGCCAGGACTGGATGTTCATCAGTCTCCAGTGCAATGAAAAGCAGATGTGCACCAAAGACACAAATATTTACCTTTCATAAGACATGGCATAAGCGAGCACACGTGTTACCTTACATCCCTGCCATGTGAATTTACTGCAGCACCATGCTAATGTTTCCCCCTCGCTAAATCAGGTTACTGCGCAGATCCACTTTAGCTGATAAGAAGACATGATATTGACCGGGCCCTCTCTTAGATCCTTTTTAGTCTGAAATGGAGATGTCACACTCTGCCTAGGTGTTGTTAATGAAGGCCCTCGACATCCAGGTGCCAACAGGGCGCTCAAAATAGCCACTTTATAAATAGACCTGTAGCTATTAATATGTTTAGGACTTTAGTGGAACTCCTCTTACAGTGACTAACACATTTCTCAAACATGTGCTGTGGTTTATTTTTAGCCTCTTTGACGTTGATCTCTCATGGGATCAGATACACTCCTGCACGGATGTCTTTGGTCGCAGTGGAACATAAGTGCCACTTAGGTTGTTGCGATGGCTCCATTAGATAACACTTCAAAAATTGAGCCCAATCTGTTCTTGATCCCAAATTATATCACCAATTTGTCTGGCATTTGTAAACATAAACAAGTGACAAAGTAAAGGTGTTCCTGTGACTTAATGGAAAATGAGATGTGAATTTGTATGCACCATGTAGAAATTCTTTCCACTTTCCAAAAGAGATCACCTGAGATTGTGCCAAAGTCCTGCTAAAGCTGTGCCAAAGTTATATTTAAAATTATTTCTTGCTGCAGACTTAGCAGCTATGATAGTACACACAGTACGGGGCAGCAGTGGCACAGCAACGAGAGGGTCGCTGGTTCGAATCCCCACCCAAGCGCATACTGTTGTTGTGTCCCTGGGCAAGACAATTAACCCAACATTGCTTATGAATGAATGTGGTTGTGTGATTGGTATTTGGTGGTGGTCAGAGAGGGCATAGGCAACGGTGGCTACAAAAGTCTGTGGAGTGGATGAATAATGCAATTGTTTAGCATCTTTGAGTGTACTGAAAAGTGATCTATAAGTACAATGCATTATTATTTTCATTAGTATTAATTTAGTCCTATATCCTTGTAGAAGTCACGTGCAGTAATGGTCAAATTACTGTAGGTAACCAATGCAAGTCTGGCATGGACAAGGTCAAACTAAAGAGCAGAAAAAATGATGTGCAAAATCTACCATCACCACATTATCTTTAATTGATTAGAATGATAAAATTAGGAGACGGATGTGGCGCACACCCAGCAGCAGAGATAAACTAGACCCAGGCTGTCGTAAACGACAGCAAATGTATATCGGCGAAATGCCCCAAGCGTCTGCGTCAACTGCTATAAGACCAAATGCCTTATGGCGGAGGAGGTGGTGGAAGTGTGGCTGCCATTCTGCGCCTACTGCCTCTTCTGACCACCACAATCATACAGGCATACTAACACACTCATTCATAAGTAAAGTGGGGTAAGTGTCTTGCCCAGGGACACAAGGGGGTTCGAACCGGCAACCCTCCTGTTGCAGGTTGAACACTTAGACACTGTGCAACTGCCGCCTCAATTTGTCTGGATG
>JAVQKG010397875.1:0-10295 GCA_036025885.1 Hypseleotris bucephala | reverse complement strand
TTAATGTTTTATTACTGTTCAGTTATTATAAAGCACTACCAAAATAGCTTTTCTTTTCATTTTACATTTCTTAGTCTCGCCTATAATATCACTTCACAACATCCAGATTATTCTTTATCTTAACTCTACAACCCTTATTAGTAACCAGCTAGCAGATAAGTAGAGCTAGCCTGATAACCTTTCACCCAGGAACCATTATTATTTGCATGGGACACAAATAGTAGGTGAGGAAAGGAACTATAAACTAAAGACCCCACCTCTGTACCGGCTAATGACAGACCGCGAGAGGCAAATGAGTGGGTACTTTGTCTGCGTTTCGAAAGACGAGACAGAAAATTGCAATCACATTTTATCGCAACTTTTTCCGAAATCTGTTTTATTGCCGGGCTAATTATCAAGTTTTGTCAAGATGAAAAGATTAGGGGAGGAAGTTTGAAAATCTCGAAACGTGATTATGGCGGTTATGAGTTTTTTGATGGTTGGAATATCCCAAGAGAGGATGGGAATGCTTTTTATCTTTGGGGGGGAAAAAAACAAAACATGGCTTCCATTTTGGAGTTGACCAGGTCTGTGAAGAGATCAGACAGTTCAGAGAGATGTTTATAGATGTATGGATCCATTCAGACAAAGATAATTGCACAAATGTTGGACTAAAATAGCCTGTCTGCCCATTGAATTTCTTGTAACGCAACTAGTCTATGGATTTGTTGTTGTTGTTGCTAAATTTGACTTGGCTAGCGCATTCTGCCCATAGAAATCAAAGCAAATTAGTCCACAACTCAGCCAGTCTTCCAATGTAAGTTCTTTCATAATATATTTTCATACAACTATCACAGTTTTTCACTACAACTCACTCTAAGCTAGAGATGCACCGATCCAGCTTTTTCAGTCCCGATACCGATCCCAATATTTAGGCTTTGTGGAGTGACCGATACCTAAACCATAAAACTGAAGGCATCAAAAAATATTCAACCAAAATATGATAGAACTAAGACCAGATGATCCTAAAAATGTGTAACTTTTGTAATCTGTGAGTTACAGTGTAATATAAGGTAATTTGCCACTTTATTTATCTGCTCATCCTTAGTCTAAATCTATACTCGCAAACTGTACATTTTCCACATGCTAACTTAGCTTAAACTTTGGTGAGGTTTAGCATAGGACAATAATCTAAATGCAACGATTGTACTTAAGAACTTAAAAATATAGGTACAATTTCTGCCTTTAAGTTTTGATTAAGTATTCCTTAAAATAATTCCTTCCTAAGGCTCATAGTTGCTGTGATATGCTGAAGCCACCCCCAGTCTTGAATGGATAAAGAATGGATTCAATAGGATATACTTAGATTAATTTTGTTTTTATTGTAGTCTTTTCTTGCAGTTAAGTTTTGCCCCTACAATCTTGTCCCCTTTTTAGTTTCATGGCAATATGTTGAAGGCCAAGACTACCTTTTTAGTTCCGAGCTATCCGGAGGTCCAAGGTCCCTTTAAAATAGCCTAGGTCACTTCTCCGCTAGCTAACCTCTGCTACATTGTCGCCTTTAAAGCTGGGTCACTATGCCTCCTCCATTCTCTTCTAAAGACCAGGTCAAAAGTGTCATTCCAGAACGTAAACAGGCATTTGAATGTTCCACTTGGATTCAGACAGGTGCTAAATGCCCCTAAATAGTGTTTACACAAATATTCATGTGAACTAAATGCCCTTTGTGGGTTGAAACACTTTGAAAAATCAGTAGCGAGATCCTACGGCGATTCCAAACCTACTTTATTATGATAATTATATGTCTGAAAGCATCCTAACACATCTGCAAACGGTATGTGCTTTGAATATTAACATGATTTGATGATGAAATCCTACCGTTTTGTACATTTGGTAATTTTCCACTTGTCTTGTTTCTATTATATTGATGTATATATTGCGTTAAATTGTAATATGGAAGATCTTAACGTAAAGCTTTTTATATTACCCAAAATTGACTTTACTGTCAATTGGATTAGAACACTATTATAGAAAACATATATTATATTCATAAAACTGGGACCAGTGGTTTTGGTAAATTAGTGGTTGATCAAGGCTTTGTCTGTTATTGGTTAGCTTGCTTGCTTACGAATGAAAACTAAATCAAAAGTGTCTGCAAAAGAAATTTCAAAGTCTATGAAGAGGAGAAGATGGGAAAGGATTATGCTAAAGTCGTTCGATTTTGTTACATTTAGTGATGCTAATGCTAATTGGAAATAGCATGGGTGCTAATGGTACTTTTTGGATCCTAATAGTTACACTAATGGTGCATATATTATATTGGCAAGTAACTCAGAAGTAGTCTTTATTATGTTCAAGCCTGCTTTGTTGTTGAGTGTGACATTGACAGACACTAGTTTCTGAATTGTTGTAAACGTCCTCTGTAATACCTTAAAGTTTTTATAAGACTAACATGTATTTTAGGGATTTATGGACAACACCTTTAACTGGAAATGGTTAAAATTATCTTGCTATAAGCTGGTACTAAGTTAATAATCTAGTTCATTGATGGCACTTGACATAAAAAGTTTTAAGAAGCATTGGCAAAGAGACAGAAGTACTGACCTAGAAGTGTGCTAAAGTTGACATAATCTTTTTTATGTCTTTCATTTTGCAGGATTAACCTACATTCTCTCCTCTCATCTTACCAACCCTCGCCTTTTATGGACATACGCCCTTCACTGTACAT
The DNA here is from genome assembly GCA_036025885.1 of Hypseleotris bucephala. Taxonomy (NCBI): domain Eukaryota; kingdom Metazoa; phylum Chordata; class Actinopteri; order Gobiiformes; family Eleotridae; genus Hypseleotris; species Hypseleotris bucephala. Next base: position 7,588 of record JAVQKG010397875.1, on the reverse strand, counting down.
ATTTCTAAGTTCAGATTTCAAGCCATTCTTGGTACAAATCCAGTTCATGGGATATTTGAATATGGCTTTACTTCATTGATGAAAAATGACTTTCCAATTGGGTTACCTTGACAAACTGAACAAAACTGTATGAGTTAGTTAGTTGGTTGTTTAAAGTTGCTGGCTCAATCACCACTCTTACAATGCTGTTGTGTCATTGGGCAAGACACTATCCACCTTGCCTTTAGTTAGCACTGCTGTATGTCATTTTTATAGTAGCATGGTATGACTGCCACATCCCTGTCAGTCTGCCCTAGGGCAACTTACCACCATTCATGTATGTTTTTATTTTCTCTCTCGCTAAATTTGTGACGTCAATATTTAACCATCCAACCCAAAATTAAGACTATGATGATTTTCCATTGAAATTTCATTGGACACAAAACTATCTTGATAATGCCCATTCTCACAATAAAAAAACAACCAAAAACAAAACATAAATGCTATTTCCAAATAATTTTTAAATAAATCATAAAAAATTTAAATCTTAATCCATGCATTTGCTTATATGCTATCTCTTACTTCCATCCCTTTCCCAACCTCTATATTCCCATTAAAAAATAATTATGAATGTTCCTCTTCATAAATCATAAATTTGATAATAAATACTTGTAATTGCTGACAGAAAAAATGGCTAATGTTTTGTCACAACATACAATACATTGATTTATTAAAGCATGTTTGGTAATGCGCTTGGGCCCAGTGCTAATTTATATAGATGTCTTCATTTGATTTAAGGTGGAATGGAGATTTACATGGGTGGACCCATCTGTGCAGTTTGCAACTCATTATTTCATATGAACACAAAATAAAGGACTATACATGCGAGTCTATTCAATGTATTGGGAGATATATTTTACATGCTATAGATCTAGTTTATTGCATGTCTGGAGATTGTAAATTATGGGGTGCAAAGTGGCAGAGTGGTTAACACAAAATAATGAGGTTTGATCTTTGGGTTGGTTAACTATGACCATGACTGTGTGTTGAGTCTGGATGTCGTTCTTGTGTTACTCTGGGTTCTCTCCAGTTCCCTAACATAGTCCAAACACAGATATTGAAAATGTGTTGCAAAAAGGCTTGTTTAGTGTGTACTTAGCTTCAATCTCTCTGAGTGGAGTCTGCATGTCCTCCTTGTGTTACTGTAGGTTCCCTCCACTCCATCTCATGTTAGAAATATTTATTTTGGCTCAGTGGTAGAGTGGTCATCCTATAACTGGAGGGTTGGCAGTTTGAATTTGTGTAATTGGGCAAGACACTTAATCCATATTGCCTTTTTCTATGTATGTGGTTGGATGGAATGGCCGTAAGCGCAAAATGGTCTCTTTCAGTTTGCCCCAGGGCAGCTGTGGCTATCAAGGCAGTTTACCACAACCAACATAACTGTGATTAAATAATGCAATTATAAAGTGTCAGAAAAATTGCTATATAAATACTTATTTAGTGGTTAAAAATTAAAAATAAAAATCTCATAAATTAGTTTTTTAATACTATTTTAGAATGTACTTTACTACATTCAAGTCTGCACGTCCTTTCTGTGGTACTGTGTGTTCTCTCTTACCACCCAAATACATTTTTAAAGAATAGACCACTCTAAATTGCCCCTTTGTAAGTAGTAGTAAATCTCTATCCATGTAAATGTCTCTGTGTCAGCCCTGCAACTAACCACAGACACTTTCAAGTCTCCTCACATTATACACACCCCTCTTCTATCTGGCCCTATAGTACAAAGTCCCCCGCTGTCCAGTAATTAGCCGCAGGTCCGCTTCACACGCTAGCCCGCCACCACTGACCCCTCCACTGGCCACTACTTCCTGTCTGTATCCGTGGTCGTAAATGGCTCTTTGATCAGCAGATGGCCAATACGTGCAGAGTTATTAGCCGGCTTCTTTGTGTTTTAATACGTCATAATTTGGGAGGGGGCAAAAAGGTCACCATGGTTTGACCCTTAAATGGTTTGATCAGTGGTCATCCTTTAACTAAGAGTCCTATGGGGGAGGGGCTAGTGAGCAAGGGAAGGAGGGAAGTGGTTAAAAATGTGCAATACTATTTAGTTTACATGGAGCAGCAAATGATATGGAAATGGAAATTGGATAGGGTCATCTGTCTTTAAGCTCAAAGATCCCGTCCCCAACATAATGGTCATTTGTTATTGTGGACAATGAATGAAAGCAAGTTGGGATATATGCAACAAAATGATAAAACAGAATAAGGAAATACAACATTTTGAATGTTTTTTTTATTGGAAAGGGATAGGTAAATAAGTTTGGTTTTCAACACTGTAAGCATAGACCAATTTATTTATTTTTAGGAGTAGTTAAAAAGTTACAAATATATCACAATTTTATTAAGCCAAGTTTAGCACAATTTTTGTTGACTTTGTATTTTAGTCCTCAGCTATCATTGTCTTCTTAAAACCGTGTTAACTATAAATGAAATAAACATCCAATCATCATACAACGTAATACTTTAAATTACTCCCCTTTTATTTATCATAACTTCATGTTTTTGTTGCCATATCGCAGCCCCCTCCCCCCTCCAAGAACTATGGGCTTTAGGTATGGTAGCTAGTTTAACAGTTGAGACAATGAAATAAAATTGATCTGGAATTGAACCGGCAACCTGCCCTGCCTTCTAAGCTACCAGAGGACTTTGAAGGCCCAGTGAAGATAGAAAAGATTGTGGAATCAGTATGCAGGTGCCCACACAGACTTGCTTCAGTTATCTTTTTGTATTGATTTCTAAGATTAAGACAATGCAGAGTCGACAGTGGCCAATGAGTTTGTTGCATTTGTTATGCGAAAAATAGAATCTAAATTTCATAGTGGAGAAATCACCCTGCCGGAGGCCCATAGTTGCTTGATGAAATGATTCAGGTATTGAAATATTGTAATTGAAAGATAATAAAGTAGAATATGGCACAAAAACTTTTTAAATTAATAAGAAACTGAGGCTTAGCAGGTAAAGCAGGTTGGTAGTTTCACTCTTGCAGGTTGGTAGTTTCACTCTAGCTGTTGTGTCCATGGGCAAGATACTTTTTCCAGTTATGTGTTTGGTGGTGCTTGAAGAGGTTGTCCGTGTTCCACATTTCTTTCAGTCTGCCCCAGGACAGATGTGGCTATAGAGAAAGTGTGTGTGACTTTAAGAAACTTTGAATAATAATGAGTCTTATATAGTGCTTTTCTAGACACTTTATAATTTCATGCATTATTTATTCACTCCCAGTCATACTAAGTGGCGGAAGCGTGGCTGCCATTCTGCGCCCTTTCTGACCACCACAGTCATGCTAACACATTCACTGATAGGCAAGGTGGGTTAAGTGTCTTGCCCAGGGACACATCGACAATATGTACTCGGGCTGGGATTCGAACCGGCTACCCTCTAGTTGCAGGGTCAATGTGCCACTGCTACCCAATATGACAATGGATAGACAACAAGTATGTTGCATTGGATAGCTAAAAATGAACTTCAAATATAAATATGAACAATTTTAATTTAGCTTATCAAACACATGGTTAACAGATGCCCTTATGCCACACTTTGCAAAACATAAAAACACAAATTTGTCTTCATTCCTGCGGTGTGTCACAAATGGTTGAATCGAGTGTTGGAACTTGACTTGGTGCTTTTCAACTTAAAACCCTTCAATTATAAAACGCAGACATTCTTTTAGTACGCAAACTTCACTTTTTATCACCAAGACTAAGTTGTAAGAAAGTTGGTTAGACAATTATAGACTTGTGTTGGGACTAGTTAGAGTTAACCACAAAAAAGTAGGACACTATAGTGGTAAATTTTGCTGGGAAATTGGGTTATAAAGACTGTTTGGCATGTAGTTGGGTGAATCACTGACAAATGAGTGACACTGATTGAAGTGGTTGGAGTTTTGCAAAGACAAGGAATTATTCAGCATTTGATTTATGATGTGTAGAACTGTTGGCAACTGTTGCTACAATAAATCACGGATTCCCAAATTAGAAATTGAGACATTCATTTGACATATGAAGTTCAATTGGGTTCAAATCTGTGAAGTAAAAGTAAGTGCTGGTAAACATGGCAAATCAAAACCAGGAAGTGTTCAACGCCCTTATATGGGCACTAGGCTGTTGGTCTAAAGCAGTGATTAGATGACATTTTTGATGGTTAGTAAAAACTCTTAAACCATCATAAAAAGTTATTTGCCACATTTCAGACCTTGATTTTTTTTTTAGGATTTACCAATGTTAATTTGATGGTCATTCGGTAACTAAACCTAAATTTAATATGTATGCATAGTTTTTGATACAATTTTCAAGTTTGGTAGGTTGCAATAGAATGGTTACATTTTAGATTCTGGATGTAACCCATTACAACTCGTGTGGCCCATATACAAGCCATCAGAACTTGCCCCGGTGTTGTGAGTTCGAATCCGGCTCATGACAGTTTGCCGGATGTCACTCCCCACTCTTCTCCCTGATTTCCTGTCAGTCTACTGTCCTATCAACTAATTGTTGTTATTATTCATTAAATTAGGCAAAAAGAAATGTTTTATTAAAACACGCAAACATCATTTAACTTGCATCACAACCGAAAATACAAAATCAAACCCAATTTTTTCAAAATAGCCACAGTTGCCCTGGGGCACACTGACAGAATAAACTCTGGCTACTGAAAATCAAAATTGGCTAGAAACTTTTTCTAATGTCACCATTGTCAGTGAACAGAAAGTTATTGTTAAGCTCTGATAATGCTCTAGTCTAGATCCTGGCTTTCTTAATACATCACGGATTTCCAATTGACCTCCAATTTACGCCAATCTTAAACGCTTAAACCAAATTCTAATGGTTTTACAAAGTGCAGTCAACTAGAAAAATGCATTCTTCTACTTCAGTCAATAAGTCAATAATTACAAAGCGTGGACAGATGATGGTAGATTGTCTTCAACCCTGTCCAGATGTGCTCTTGGAGGTCAATCAAATATGAAATAAGACAGTCCGCCATTGTCCTTGCCAAATAACTGCCCCCTGTCTTCTTCTGTTTACCCCCCGAATTATAATCCACCCCACTCAACTCCCTGACAAGTTTCTCAAGAGTGGGGCAATTAGACTCAAGCTGGTTGTAAATTATAGTGGGGTTGGCAGTAGAACAGAGAACCCTTGTCTAGGCCTGTATACCTGACATTATTTATGAAGTAATAAGTCCATTAAGTTATTCACTGGGAGATTTGGCATAAGTTGTGGATGCTCCAAGCTATAATCAGTGTTAGTTTTTTTCCAAAAGCAAACTGTCACCATGGTACAGAATGGTAATTATGTTGTAGAGTTGGTGATAATGTAGCAAGTAAATATGGTAAGGGGGCGTATGGTAAGTGCGTAAACGGTTATTTTGTGAAAATGTGAAATCTGAAGAAGGTATGCAAGTAAAGGAAAAAGCTTTAAAACTAGGGTTGCGCTAAATAATTTGTCATTAGTGGGATATCAGAAAAAAAGATTGGTAGAAATAAAATAAATAAATAAGTCAGTAAATAAATAAATGATTGTCAGAGTGTGTTGTAGTAATTGGAGGTTTAGTAGTGATGGGCAAATGGAGCCTTGTGAAACAATGATGCCCCCGTGGCAATATTGTGTCAAATGGTTCGAAGTGTCTGAGGCCTCGGAGAAACACTGACATCTAGTGGACAAAAGAAATAGAAGTTTTTTTAATAGAACATTTTATTTAGCTCACTAACTCACCAGCCTTTTAAAAAAATCTCTCACATGGAACAGATCATGCCTGTATTTAAATATATATTTTTAATGATATATATATATATTTTTTTTGCCTTTATAGAGAACAGTAAATAGAGAGAAAATCAGAGAGAAGACGCCAGGACACTGTTGGATACATGGGATGTACGCTCTACCTACTGAGCTAAACCGCAGCACATACAATGGTATTTTAGATCATAGTGATCCCAAAACATGGATCGCTTTTTTTTCCACTTGTAGATGTCGTTGTGAATGAAACAAATGCCAAAAGTCACCAAAATCACCACTAACGTCACCTCACTCCCAAACTTTTTAAGAAATATTGGTGCATCATTTATACTGTAGCAGTTTAGCGCTTGTCAAACCGAGGAAGCGCGTTGAACACATTCACTGAGCCAGTGAAACACTTCGATACACTGACACGCAGAACGAAGCAGCAGGGGAGGGACCGACACTTTTGGTCACGTGAGCGGCTGCTGTGAGACAAGCTCCGGAGCACTGCTCCGATACAATTTGTTTCAGAAAGATTGAGTGCTCCGGAGCTCCGTCTCATTTGCCCATCACTAAGGTTTAGTCACCCAGTTCTGCCATTGTGTCTTTGAGCAAATCACTTCTTGCCTTTATTCAATGTAGTGTGTATTTGATCATGATGGTGGTTTGCATGGTATGGATGCCACATCTCTATCAGTCTGCCCCAGGGCAGCTTACCACCATCAGATTGTAACTGTGAATAGATAATGCTTTTAATTGTCTGTTTGTCTTGAAAAGCACGGTAACAATGTTTTTATTCCTTAACTACATTGTATCTACCTCATTAAGTACAATGTAATACACTGTGTATTAAACTGTAATAACATGTAACTACATTGTAACTAACTCTAACCCTATGTATGTCCAGTGTAGTTGCATGTTATTACAGTTTGTTACACAGTGTCTTACATGTAAAGTAAGTGAAGTAAAGTGTGACCAAAATAAATCAAAATAATCAAAATGTTGTGTATACATTTTGTTAGATGGAAATACGTATCGACATCATTATATTTGAATTGCCTATTGGACCTCATATAATATCATGCATCCTCCTCTATAACTAGCTGTACCATTAGTCCTTGTTCATTCTTTTGTTCAGGTACAAGCAGCCTACTCCAACATTTCTCCATCAAAATAACATATTTTAAACATGTTCTGGTTGTTTGCCTGGAGCACCATGTTTCTCATATCTCCCCAGGCCCTCTCTGTCTGTCTGTCTGTAGTAGGGGTGGGGTACATTCTCCCAGTCTGGGGGCAAGGGTCCTGGCTCTACCCCTCTAATTGGCCAGTTCTCCGCTCGCTCCTCGCCAGCCCGATAATTGGACCCTCAACCCCACCCAAGCCTGTGCATCCTAATCATCCCAGATACCCCCCATTTTCAAAATTCCACACCATCCCATCCCATCTTTGACCACCCAATCAAAGGGAATATTCAATCCAGCGCTGTCCAAAAAACATAGCTTTTTCTTTCAACAAATACACTATAAAATTGACAGATTATTTGAAAGTTTAAATTGAATTATCTAGGAAGTGGATTTCCTTGAAAAAAATGTTGTGGTCATCTATACCAGCAACTATGGGCTTTTGGCGAGCCATTTAGTCACTTGCACTGGTAGTCTTGCATATAAATTTCCCATGGGCAAATTTTGACAAATAAGGTGGAGTTTGTAAGTTTATGTTTAGTTGAAATATTTTTTTAAAATGGCTTGAAATTTACTGTTTGACCTTGTTCTATAATGTAAAGTAGGTGGTCTGTAGTTTGTAGAGTTCAGGGGAGGGGCTTAAATAAAACT
>JAVQKG010397850.1:0-11738 GCA_036025885.1 Hypseleotris bucephala | reverse complement strand
AAAAAAAAAGAGTGTTTTAAAGGGGCCATAAGTGTACTTGACTGTTGCTTACGGCCATACCACCCTGAGAACGCCCACTTTTCTGGGAGTGGTTGTGAGAGGTGGACGTGTGCGAGTGTGCTCCTCTGGAGCTAATTTGGCTAAGAGCCTATTGTGTTGTACTCTTGGTGTTTTTTGGATTTTTGTTTAACTTTTTGGACTATTTTATTTTCCCTTTTATTTTTTGGATTCTTTTCCTCCTCCCAGCACCCCTGCTGTGGAGGAGTGATTTTCTTTTACTCCTCTTTTTACAATGGACCGCATGGCTTCGACCCCAGACCTGACCACGACAATGCCCCAGCGCGCCGGACCTGCAAAAGAAATTGGGAAGAATAAAGAGACAAGTGAGAATGAATTAAACAAGAAGAAAATGTATGAAAGGGATTTGACGGTGGTGGTGGAGTTAGAAGGAGGTGCGGGGCTGACGCCCATGGCCCTCATGAAGGCCGTGAAGGAGCTGTGCGGGTCGATCCTGGCCTGCAGAATGATCACCACGGTGAAGTATGAGATGACGGTGTCTTCGGTAAAGGCGAAGGAGAGGCTGCTGGACGGCTTCCGGGTTGGAGACGTGAGGGTGCATGGCCGGGAGGTAACGTCGGATGAGTTGGTGGTGTCGTTTCTAGGCCTCCCGGCCTACATAGAAGATGGGGAAATCCTCCAAAAACTTGAAGCCTGGGGGGTGACAGCAGTCTCGGAGGTAAGGAGAAGAATGTGGCCAGGCACTACTATCGCAGATGGGACAAGATTCTTGAAGGTAAAATTTAATAAAAATGTACAGTCTTTACCTTATTCTGCAAGATTCATCACAGCGGGGGGGCCGGAATTTTTTCGTGTGATCCATGATAGACAAGTTAAAGTGTGCAGGGGGTGCTTACAGCCTGACCATGTGCTGAGGGACTGCCCTGATTTCCTTTGTCGCAAGTGCGGGAGACAGGGGCATTACGCGCGTGAGTGTACAGAGCCCAGGGCCTTAAAGTGTGGGGAATGCCGACTTTTGCAGCATATGTGTGTGTGTGGGGCCTCCAACCCTGTTGACCGGGCCGAGGGAGAGAACGGTGGCGGCCTGATTGTGGGGGCCGAAACCGTTCACTCCCTGCAATCTGGGGGGCCTACAGACTCCCTAATATCCCACTTAATAGTGCCTGAATCGCTTGATAGCAGTGCGGAGGCGCCCGTGAAGGGGGGGGTTCAGACTGAGGAGTCTGACCCTACTCCCAAGCGGGGGGGGGGTCTCGAAAGGGGCTCACCTCCAATGCCGTAGCGGCGGGGACCGAACCCGGGAGGGGGATGGGTGCAGGGATGGTGCCGCACCTTACCCCTGAAGGGGGAGAGACGGTTCTGGGCGAGGGCCGGACTCTTAGGTCTGAGAAAACTGAACATAGGGGAAGGGAGACAGCAAACGCCCCAGAAAAGCAGACTTGCTCGACATCCCTGTCCCGGGGAGCTGGGACCAGGGACCGCTCGCGGAGCGGGCAGAGGGAGCGTGTGGGCGCGCAAGAGCCCCTTGCGCCGCGTTCACGCGTCCCTGTCCCCTCCGTGGCTGCGGCTACTGCTAATGTCGCTGCTCCCATGAAGCCCCCCAAATCTGCCGCTATTTGTCCCGCCAGCTATGCCTCGGACGAGGATTTAATGGACTTTACGTCAGGTGATTTTAAAAAAAGAACATCAGACAGTGAAGGCAAGGGCAAACAGAAAAAGGCAAAATAAAAGAAAAAATGGAGTTGTGCATAATTTCTCTTTTATCTTTCCTCATGGCTTTTACTCTTGTTTCTTATAACACAGGGGGTCTAAAGTCACAAACCAGGGTTCATGGGGCGTTACACGCTGAGAAGTGGGATATTCTGTGCCTCCAGGAGACGGGGTGGGAGGCCTCTCATGTGCAGAATGTGCGGGGAATGGTGGCAGGAAGCGCACTGCACTGTGCCCTGGGCTCTGGGCACTCGCGTGGCGTGGCTGTCTTGGTCAGGACGGGGGTGTTGGGGCAGTCCTTCCTGGTCCATGCGGACCCCCAGGGTAGGTTTGTTGTGGTGGATTTTTGTAGCCCTTTCCCCTTTCGGCTCATAAACCTCCATGCGCAAAATGAGGAAGTACAGAGAAAGGCTCTATTTAATTGCGTTTTTTCTTTTGTTAATGATAAATGTATAATGTGTGGAGATTTTAATGTAGTTCTGACAAAGGTAGATCTAGGTGCTAACAACACTTACAGGAATGATGTGAGTAGGTCATTTCTGTTGAAGGCGGCTGCGGAGAACAACATGTCAGAGATCTGGAGGAGCCTCCATTTCAAAAACAGAGGTTTCTCTAGAAGGCAGGTAGTATCGGGTATATTAAAACAGTCTAGAGTTGATCTCGTTTTTGTGTCTGCTGCGCTGCTTGGTTTCATCTCCAGGGTAGAGTATACCTGGACGGGGGCCAGCGACCACTCCCCGGTGGTGGCGGACCTCCGAGTGGTACAGCAGAGGCGGAACGGGGGGCTCTGGGCCTTCAACAGCTCCCTCCTAAAGGATGATATATTGACAGGTAAGATGGGTAAGTTTTTTGATTTAATTGAGAGAGAAATTGATTGTGTGGAAGACGTAATTCAGTGGTGGGATGGCGTAAAGGTAAGAATAAAGAAACTGGTGATCAACTATGCCAAGCACAAACGCTGGCGAAATCAGGTAAGGGAGGTAAGTATTAGAAAAAAATTATTAACAATTACAAATGATTTAGCCTTACAGGCGGAGCCGGTCAGCGCAGAGTACTTGGTGCTGAAAGCGGAGCTGGACAGGATTGAGGTGGACAGGTGCAGAGGTGCAGTCCTGAGAGCAAAGGCGCGCTATGCTGTGGAGGGCGAGCGCTCCACTGCCTTTTTTCTAGGACTTGAGAAACATCAGCAGGGTAAACTTTATTTAAATGTCATAAAAGACAGCGCAGGTAAGTTAGTCAGTGATCAGGTTGGTATTTTAAATGTGGTAGGTAGTTTTTATGCAGATTTGTTCTCCTCAGAACGAGTGAATGAGAGCTGCGCGTCCCAAGCCGTGGAGGCTCTCGAGGCGCGCCTTAGCCCGGAGGATGCGGACAGCTGCGAGGAACGAATTGCTGCTGGTGAGGTAGTAGCAGCGATCAGAGGCCTCAATACAGGTAAGAGCCCGGGTGAGGATGGCCTCACTGCTGAATTCTATAAAGCCTATTCGGACAGATTGGTTCCGATCCTGCACAGGCTTTTTCAGCAGATGGAGAGGGAGAGCAGAGCATCTGAGAGTTTTGCCAGAGGTATTATAACGCTAGTTTTTAAAAAGGGAGAAGTCTCAGATCTAGCTAACTATAGACCTATTAGTCTATTAAATACGGACTATAAAATTCTAGCCAAGGTCCTCGCTGGCAGGCTGAAGAAGGTCATTGGCTCGGTGGTAAGTAGTACACAATCCTATGGCGTCCCTGGACGAGATATTGCTGATACTATTATGTCACTAAAATATCTTTTAGGCACGATGAAAGAGTCGGGGGGCATCCATATCTCGGTGGACTTCAACAAGGCCTTCGACAGAGTAGAACACGGGTTCCTCTGGAGGGTCTTAGGTAAGTATGGTTTTAAACAAAGGTTTGTATCTTGGTTGCAGTTGCTATATGGGTCAGCGGTGAGCTGTGTGAAAGTGAATGGGCTACTGTCAGATCCGTTCCCGTTGCGGCGCTCCATCAGGCAAGGCTGCCCCTTGTCCTCGATGCTGTACAGCGTGGTGGCGGAGCCGTTGGCAGCCCTGATGGGGAAAAATAAAGAGGTAAGTGGGATCACTGATCCGACAGGTAAGTCTTTTAATATTTTTCAATATGCAGATGACACGAATCTTTTGCTCAGGGATGTGCCGAGTCTGCATGTGGCCCTACATGTGCTTGACATCTACTGCTCGGCCTCCGGAGCCAAAATCAACAAGGAGAAAACTATAGTCGCCTGCTACGGGGGGGTGAGGGATGTGGGCATCCCTGCCCAACTCAAGAGAGCGGGACCTACCTATCGTGTTTTAGGGATTCCCTTTGGAGTAGATTCGGACAAATGTGTGAATGAATTGTGGACCGGATTATTAGATAGTGTAAATAATATTTTTAATTTCTGGAAAATGCGCAACCTGACTCTAAAGGGCAGAGTGGTTGTAGCTAACGCGTTGTGCCTTTCTAAGGTAATACACGCGCTTACCGTGTGTGAGCTGCCAGGGGAGTTTGCCAATAAGCTTAGCCTGGCAGTGAGTCACTTTGTATGGAGGAGGCAAAAGGGACTGGTGGCACACAAAGTGCTCATAGGTAAGTACAGGGACGGGGGGCTCAAACTAGTAGATCTAGTAACAAAGAAACAAGCCCTTAGAATTAAAATATTAAGGAAGTTTTTGGTTAATAGTTCTAATGGGGTGTGGCAAACTTATCTGGGTAAGTATATAGGATTGTTGGGTAAATTTGATGTTTTTAACTTGTGTCAAACTCTCCCTCTGCGTGAGCTCGTGGTTCTCCCGCCCTTTGAGCGTGAGGTAATGGAGGCCTGGCGAGAGTTCAGGTGTTTCACCGTGGCGGCGCCGCGCACGGCGGAGCATGTCAACTCCCTCCCTCTCAGATTTAACCCGGACATGCTCTCCGACCCCCCTGGGGAACGGCAGAGCATGTTTAGCGCGAGTCTAGAGAGGGCGGGAGTAACTCAGGTAAGTGAACTTTTAGACGGGACAGGTAAGTTCAACATAGGAAAAATTAGAGGGAATTATAAAAGTGCGGGTCTCTTCTTTCGAAAAGCTCAGGTGTTAAATATGGTAAGTAGGCTGGGAGCGTGTATTAATGGTAAGTGGGGGCCGCTCCTGACCGGGGGAGGCAATTCATCGGAGAATTCAAGCCGGTTAGAAGATGCAGGTAAGTCAGACGAAGCAGGTAAGTCAACTTTTAATTTTAATGTCTTGTGTAATGATAAATTGTTCTGCTTGTCCGTATTGGCTACACGTCAATTTTATGCTTTGTTGTTGTCCAGGGCGACCGGGAGGCCGGCGGCTGAGCGCAGGTGGGAGGCAGTCTTCCCTGGCTACAACACTCACAAAATCTGGTCAAATCTACACACCTGGTACATCCCCCACATCATAAATAATTTTGAGTACAAACTCAGACATCGCATCATATTCACTGCTCTGCAATTACACGCCATTCACCCGGACCGGTTCTCTGCTGACTGCCCCGCCTGCGCCGGGCCGCCAGAGGACCTGCAACATCTAGTTCTGGACTGCCCGGCTTCCCGGCCGTTCTGGACCAAAATTCTAGACCTGCTGGCTAGGAGGCTGTCCTGGAGCCTGGCCCCGCCGGCAGCCCTCGGGAGAACGGAACAACTGCGCTGGCTACTCTTCTTCGGCCCGCGCCGGGGCAGACCTCCTTCCTCGGTCACTGCAACAAATTATTGTGCAGCCCACATCGTCTTGGCTATCGCTCGTTACACTGTGTTCATCGTCAGAAACCAAAATCTTCATGAACATCGAGATACAGACCGTTGGCTTCTCTTCAAAGGACTATTAAAATGTCATCTCTCCTATCTGCTGGCTGCGGCTGCTGCCCGATTCAAGGACACTTTTACCCCCCATAACACCCTCATCAAAGTCTCTTCCACTGACTCCCTGATCCTGAACTTTTGATGGGAGGAGTTGGCTCGGTGTCAATGTTTCTGTGTAGCTGTTAATGTCTCCCCCAATAATGTCCTTGTTCCCCTATATTCCCTATGTTACCTCGTGTGTCACTTTGTTGAGTTCCCTAATGTGTTTTGCCTTGTTTGTCGTACAGTGTTGTCTCTGTAACAATTTGTTTTCTTTGTAAATAGCCCCTGTGTGTATATATGTATTTAAATGATGTATTTTTGATAATAAAAGATAAAAAAAAAAGAACGCCCACTTCCTGGTGTGTGTACAGCGTGGTAGGACGTGTGTGGAGGAGCTCCTCGGAGCAAGAGCTAGTTAGCGGTTTTTGGATCTTTTTTGGTTTGTTTTGTACTACTTTTGTGGACATTTTGGTTTACCTTTCCCTTTCTTTTCGTTTGTGAGTCGCCTCCTCCCAGCTTCACTGCTGTGGAGGAGTGATTTTGATTTACCCTCTCCAAACTGGACCACCTGGCACCGACCTCGGACACGGCAACGACTATGGCTCAGCACGTTGGACAAATATCGAATGCAGGTAATGTAAAAAGTAAAGTAAGTGAGGTAAGTAAAAAGATAGATTTTCAGAAAGATTTAACCGTGGTTGTTGAGCTAGAGGGTGGAGCGGGGCTCATGCCCATGGCTTTGATTAGAGCTACAAAGGAACTGTGTGGTGGTATTTTGGCCTGTAGGATGATCGCGGCAACGAAATTTGAGATTACAGTGTCCTCTGTTAGGGCTAAGGAAAAGATATTGGACGGGTTCAGAGTAGGGGATGTAAAGGTGCATGGAAGGGAGGTAACGTCAGACGAATTGGTAGTGTCTTTCCTCGGCATACCCGCGTATATAAATGACGAGGAGATTACGCAGAAGTTGGAAGACTGGGGGGTGAGGGCCGTTTCGGAGGTAAGGAGGAGAGTATGGCCGGGCACCGATATAGCAGATGGGACCAGGTTTGTTAAAGTTAGGTTCAACAGGGAAGTTCAATCACTGCCATATTCGGTGAGATTTGTGACAGCGGGGGGGCCTGAATATTTTAGAGTCATCCATGACCGCCAGGTGAAAGTATGCAGGGGGTGTCTGCAACCTGACCACATTTTGAGAGACTGCCCAGACTTCTTGTGCAGAAAGTGCGGCAGGCAGGGGCATTACGCGCGCGAGTGTGTCGAGCCCAGGGCGGCTAAGTGCAGGGAATGCCACCTTTTCGCGCACATGTGCGTATGTGAGGCCGCTAGCTCCATCAGTCAGGGGGAGGAGGAGAGCGGTGATGGCCCGGGTATTGTGGCTGAAACCGGCGGCTCCTCTCAGTCCGCAGACCCAGAAGGCTCCATGTTCTCACCAGATTACATATCCGAGTCAGTGCTCGCGAGTGCGGCGGCGCCCGGGCGGAAGGGGGTTCAAGCTGTGGAGCTTGACCCTACTTCCAAACGGGGGGGGGGGTCCCGTGCGGGGCTCACCCTCAAGGCCTTAGTGGCGGGGGCCGAACCCGGGAGGGGGATGGGTGCAGGAACGGTGCTGCACCTTACCCCCGAAGGGGGAGAGACGGTCTTGGGCGAAGACCGGACTCTTAGGCCTGACGAAACGGAGAGAAGGGGAAGGGAGACGGCGAAAGCCCAAGATAAGCAGGCTGGCGCGGCGTCCCTATCTCGAGGGGCCACTGCCAGGGATCGCTCGCGGAGCGGACTGAGGGAGTGCGGCGGGGCGCGGGAGCCCCTTGCGCCTCGCTCGCGCGTCCCGGTCCCCGCGGCGGCCACAGCCGCTGATAACATAGCTGCTCCTGTGAAACACTCCAAGTCCGCCACTAACAGCACCGCAGATTGTAGCACTGATGTAGACCTAACGGATTTCGCATTTGGAGACAAAGGGAGGGAAAAGGCTGAGAGTGAGCGTAAGGGGAAATTAAAAAAGAAATAAAAGCGGCCATTGAAGTCGTCCATATTTAACTCCCTGTCTCTAGTTATAACCCTTTCCCTGGTCTCTTATAACACCGGAGGGGCGAGATCGCTGGTTAGAATGCATGGAGCCCTTAACGCTGAAAAGTGGGACATCCTATGTCTCCAGGAGACGGGTTGGGGGGCCGAACGCTTGCGGGATGTGCGGGGAATGGTGGCAGGTGGCGCCCTGCACTGTGCCCTGGGCTTGGCGCACTCGCGCGGCGTGGCCATCCTGGTCAAGCCGGGAGTGTGCGGGCAGTCCTCTCTGGTAGTTGCAGACCCCCTAGGTAGGTACATTGTGGTAGACTTCGCTGGTGCTTTCCCGTTCAGATTAATAAATGTACACGCATATAACAATGAAACGCAGAGAAGGGATTTGTTTAATGCTATTTTTAGTTACGTAAATGACAGAACAGTGTTGTGTGGGGATTTTAACACCGTATTAACTAAAGCGGACATTGGGATAAATAACGTTTTCAAAAATGATATTGGAAGATCCTTCTTGCTAAAGGCCGTAGCGGATAACAACATGGTGGAGGCCTGGAGAGGCCTGCACTTTAAGGAAAGGGCCTATTCAAGGAAGCAGGTGGTATTGGGGGTTTTAAAACAATCTAGGGTCGATATGATTTTCGTGTCGGCGGAGCTTTTTCGTTCTGTGTCCAGGGTAGAGTACACCTGGACGGGGACCAGTGACCACTCTCCGGTCGTATGTGTGTTGGGTCCAGCAAGCGCACAGAAAAACGGAGGATTATGGATCCTTAACAGCTCGCTGCTTGAGGACGTGGCTCTAACAGGTAAGGTGGAGCATTTTTTCTCGATTTTAGAGGGGGAAATTGATTATGTGGACGATTTGGTAAGTTGGTGGGACGAAGTAAAGAGGAGATTGAAAAAGCTGTTAATTAATTATGCAAAAAATAAGAGATGGAGAGAAAAGGTAGTTGAGGTGAGCACCCGGAGACGTTTAACAGAGCTATCAAACGCTAGTTCAGTCCAGGGAGGGCCGGTGAGCCCGGAGTATCTAGAGTTGAAGGCTAAGTTAGAAAGCATTGAGGTAAGTAAGTGTAGGGGAGCCGTATTAAGAGCTAAGGCGAGATATGCGGTAGAGGGGGAGAGGTCTACGGCCTTCTTCCTCGGCTTGGAAAAACACAAACAGGGTAGAGCATATATAGGTGAGTTAAAGGATAGAACAGGTAAGTTGGTCAAGGATCAAGTAGGTATTTTACAGGTAGCACACAGCTTCTACGCTGATTTATTTTCCAGTGAAGGTACAGTCGAAAATAGCGCGTCACAAGCTGTAGGAGCGCTGGAAGCGCGCCTCAGTGAAGAAGACGCGCAGAGCTGTGAAGGGCCTATCACAATAGAGGAGGTTAGAGCAGCCATTAAAAGCTTAAATACAGGTAAGAGTCCAGGAGAGGATGGGTTGACAGCTGAGTTTTACAAGGCATTTGCGGGTAAGGCAGCAGAATTCTTGTGTAAATTATATAATTACATGGAGTATACAGGTAGGGTATCGAGCGTGTTTGTCAGGGGCATAGTAGCTCTGGTTTTCAAAAAGGGCGAGGCCTCCGATTTGGCAAATTATAGACCCATCAGTCTCCTCAATGTGGATCACAAAATATTGGCCAAAATATTAGCAGGTAGGTTGAAGCGTGTAATTGGCTCCGTAGTGGCTCCCACGCAGGCCTACAGCATCCCGGGGAGGGACATAGCGGACACGCTGATGTCCCTGAAATATCTGGTGGGAAAAATGAAGGCCTCGGGGGGGATCCACGTGTGTGTAGATTTTAACAAAGCTTTCGACAGGATCGAACACGATTTCCTGTGGAAAGTGCTAGGTAAGTTTGGTTTTAAAAACAGGTTTGTATCTTGGTTAAAATTATTATACGGTAAGGCCACCAGTTGCGTTAAGATAAACGGGGTTCTCTCTGACCCTTTTTCCCTGAGGAGGTCCGTCAGGCAGGGCTGTCCTCTCTCCTCGCTCCTCTACAGTTTGGTTGCGGAGCCGCTCGCGGCGATGCTCCAAAAAAACCCAGATATCAAAGGTATGGTATCCCCGTCAGGTAAGTCCCATGTCATTCTCCAGTACGCAGATGATACGAATCTGCTGCTGGAGAACACACACAGCCTACAAGCAGCACTATATGTTCTCAACGTCTATTGCAGTGCATCTGGAGCTAAAATCAACACTGAAAAGACCTCTGTGGCCTGCTACGGGGCGGTCAGTGAAGAGGACGTCCCGGGCCGATTCAAGAGAGCAGGGTCCACCTACCGGGTATTGGGCATCCCGTTCGGTGATGATACAGGTAAGTGCGTTAGAGAAATATGGACGGAGTTGTTGGTTAGAATTAATAGTGTATTGAATTTGTGGAAAATGCGTAATTTGACTCTTAAAGGCAGGGTCATAGTGGCCAACGCGCTGTGCCTCTCCAAGATCATGCACGCGCTAACGGTGTGTGAGCTGCCAGGTGAGTATGCCAACAGGTTAAGTATTATGATCAGTCAGTTCGTTTGGAAGAGGAAAAAAGGTTTGGTAGCGCATGGGGTAATTATAGGTGGGTACAGGGAGGGGGGGTTAAAGCTCATGGATGTAGTGGCGAAGAAGCAGGCACTAAGAGTCAAAGTTGTTCGTAAATTCTTAGATGTGGGTTGTGAGGGACCCTGGAAGGAATTTTTCAAAGAACAGGTATGTAGAGTAGGTAGGTACAATGTTTATAATTTATGTCAAATGCCCCCAAGGAGAGAACGCGCACCGCTCCCTCCCTTCGAGACGGAGGTGATGGAGGCATGGTACGCGCTCAGGCCCTCGGCGGAGGCGGCGCTGAGCACGGCCGCGGAGGCGGAGCGCGTGCCTATAAGGTTTAACCCGGATGTGCTGTCTGATCCTCCGGGAGAAAGACAGTGCATTCTGAGCGGTTACCTAGAGAGAGCAGGATTTCATCAGGTAGGTCAAATCACGGACGAGATGGGTAAGTACGACCTAGAAAAGATCAGGGCGGGCTTCGTGAGAGCGGGCCTCCCGTTCCGGAGAGCGCAGATAGACAATTTGGTAAGTAAAATCAGCACGCGCATGAGGAACAGATGGGGGTCCCGCGCGAGCAGGAGAGAGCCTCCTCCAAACGAGGCCGGTCCATCGCAGCAGGTGGGCGCGACGGAAGAATCAGGTAAGTCAGGTAAGTTTATTCTCAAATTTAATGTTTTTATCAACGAGAAAAGTGTCTGTCTGTCCGCGTTACGTGTCCGTCACGTCTACGCAGTGTTTCTGTCCAGGTTAGTCAGGAGGCCGGCGGCGGAGCGCAGGTGGGAGCAGCTCTTCCCGCATCACAACACGGCAAATATATGGAAGCACACACATAACTGGTTCACCGCACCCATGCACGGCAACTTTGACTATAAACTAAGACACCGTATCATTTTCACTACAGCCACGCTACATGCCATAAAACCGGACACATACACGAGAGACTGTCCCACCTGCGCCGGACCATCAGAAGACCTACTGCACATGATCCTGGAGTGCCCGGCGGTCAGGCCGTTCTGGTCCAAGGTGCTCGATCTGCTGGCCAGAAGGCTGGCGTGGCCGCTGCCCCCGCCGGCGGAGCTAGATGGGGAAGAGAAACTCCGCTTCTTTCTGCTCTTCGGCCCCTTTAGCAGTTCTACACCCTCGCCCCCGAACACCAACCCTTTGGCTGTACAATGCGTCCTCACCGTGGCGAGATACACCGTCTTCATTGCCAGGAACCTGGCTTTACACGACAACAAATCAATAGATCGATGGCTCACATTCAAAGGACTTCTATGCACTCAGCTGACTCATCTTTCCATCTTCACCCCCGGCCGCTTCAAGGACTCATTCACCTGTAACAACACCTTAATAGTACTGTCACCCACTGGACAATTATCCCTAAACTTTTAACTGTGTATTATGTGTGTATTTTGTAGTACGTTCTAAATGTTGAACATATATCTGAGATGTTGTATTTTTTGATAATAAAAGATAAAAAAAAAAAAAAAAGAACGCCTGATCTCGTCTGATCTCGGAAGCTAAGCAGGGTCGGGCCTGGTTAGTACTTGGATGGGAGACCGCCTGGGAATACCAGGTGCTGTAAGCATTTTGCCTTTCATACAAACTATAGTCATC
>JAVQKG010397792.1:0-27461 GCA_036025885.1 Hypseleotris bucephala | reverse complement strand
AAGTATTACGCAACATAAACACACATAGATGTATCTGGAGAGAGGCCAGTTGTGTTTCTTGACCTGTAAAAAGAAGCTTGCTCATTCTGTGGCCATTTATTTCTGCTGATCTGAAAAATGGCTGATGTTGAAAATGGTTGAAAAATACTAAAGAAGCATAAGTGAGTTTTTACACATTCTTTTTTTGCTTGGTCTGTAAAGGATTTGACCAAATTTAAATTGGGGTGAAGTATTAAGAGTATAGAGGATTAGTTCTGTTTGACTTTGCACAGGTCGCTGGTAAAATTCTGTAAGGTCATGGTCCTCGCGCACGAACACCTAAAAGTAAAAACAAAACTGTGAAATTTTTCAACTCCAAATGTGTGAGTATGTTAGTACACCAACCCATTTAGAAAGAATACCAAATATTACCATATTTATTGAGATGGAAAGGAAGTCTCTAGCTCTACTATACAGAGGATATGTAAATGTGTTCAAGTACTTAATTCAAGTACTTTCTTTTTTTAACTATGAGATGTTATCGATGTGTGAGTGTGATTTGGTATTCTGGGTATTTTTAAATGTTACCATGCTGTATATATTTATATTGCAGAGCCTGAATAATAAATATCTTTTATTTGATTACAAACAATCTAATTGCATTATCTGTTATTTGTCTGGGTGTCACTTTGCATCTTGTAGTGCATAATAAATGTGTGCATTATGAGACCAGAATCATTGTAATGAGCATGTAGCTCTCCTCCCCACTGTGCCTACCTACACAACATAGGTGACTCCACAAACTCATATTGGCAAATAATACCTGTCTTTGTCACAGCTCTATCCTATTACCCGACAAGACGGGCATGTCTGCAGCGGCACTACAGTGGGGGTCCCACTGTCTCATCTGTCTTCATTAAAAATGCTGCACCACTGGGACAATAGGAAAATCAACATAGACAGTGCTGCTAATTTATGTATTAATCATTGTTGCGACATGGGAGGCTTTGCTGTCGCTGTGCCCTAAACCCAGTAAGGCTCAGAACTCACCATGCATCATTTCCCAAGATTCACACCAGCCCTTTGTTTATCGGAAATGATTTTATTTAAATATAAATATGTGTACAAAGGTACAAGCAACAATAGCTCATTGTAGCAAATAAAGTTCTTAATACATTATTAAAACAATAAACAAACAAATGGCAATTAGTGGTGACCCAAAAAGCATATTAATTGCATTGAATGATAGATGAACAACATAATCTATAAACCAAAATGATTAAACAGATGTATATAAAGATAATTTACAGTATAGCAGCTTACACGCTGTACATTAAGGCTTATATAAAATATAAAAATAAAGACAAGCGATGATATTTGCTTCCTCATTTTAAGTGTCACTTGTTCATAGTTGTTTGCCTGAACAGTACTCAGACACATGGCAGTACAGGCATTCGAACTGAGTTGCCCCAAAAGGCCAGGCGCACAAACTGATGGCGCGAACATGAAATGGTCATGAAGATAAACGCTGAAGAGTTTCACTAGACACGTCATTTGCATGCAACAGAGAAAAAGTATGGGCTCAGCCATTTGTACAGATGATCTCAGTGTTTCAGGGTAGTACTGTTTTTGTAAACATCTGTTGTGTGTAGTCTGCCTTTGGGCTGCCTAACACATCTTTACCCCCTGAGCCTGACCAACTTTAGATTGCTGTTAAGTTTACTTCGATTCAAGATTGCCACCATTTTGTCACCCTTAATTTTTTACCTCACACCACATTTGATTGTTCCATACAAGTATTTTCTTTGTTTCTCTGTTGAAAAAACAGTAGAAAACAGGACCAGGCTCTGACCACTGTACTCAGGTCCATTACCTATATACAGTCAACACCTTCTTTGGGTTCTCTGACCCCCTCGTTTAACCCTCTTGATACAATACATACAATAAACCCAACACAATGTAACATTCTCTTGGTCCATTCTTGGTGTTATCCAGTGAACTCCTGTAATCCGGCCCAGGCCACAAGGGCTCTACCTCTGATTGGACTTATCACACAGTTCAGTGCCTCCACACCTGTTGGTCAGTAGAGCTAGCCTGTTGTGCAGGATCCCATTTGACAGTTTCTTGGTTAGCTCATTCTTTTGTTGATGATAGACACAAATGTGCTTAGAATTCCTTTTGCATGCCAACAAAACACCAAATGGCAGACAACAATAAATGTGTTTTTTTCCTTGGATATCTTGTAGCTTGTTGTTTCTTCATTCAAGAAATAAGAGGCCATATTTAGTAAACTCTGGAATGCAAGTAAACAGCTACCCCAGTTGATTGGCCACTCGAATCCATTAGAGTACCTAGGCCCTTAAACTGGCAGAATATCTCCACAGTGTGTTTTAACCTTATGTGGAGATAACCTGTTGAGGTATTACACTGTAGAAGCTGAACTTCAACAGTTCACAGATTTCTCCAACTCCCCTGTTAGCATTGTTCCCGCAACAAAATTGGTTGGTTATTGCATAACCAAAATGACTTCTTCCAAATACTGTCCAAGCAAAGAAAGTCATCATCAATGTTAGTCCACACAGGTTTGTAACTACCAGCTCGTCCTCTTATGTTAGTCCATCAGACATGAGTCTGCATTCGCTGTGAAGGTCGGCCGTAGTCAGACTGTTGGGACGACACTTGTGACGAGGCGTAAGAGAATCGTGACGAGCTGGACACCTTACTGGCCTGGTCTGATTGGTCATATGCATCCACCTTCTCATAAGAGGCGGGTTTGACGTAACTCGTGAAGGCACGGCCGTAGGGCGCGGGCAGGTAAGCCGAGCCGCTGTACGTAGGATCTGTGGGATACATGTTGGCCGGCTGGGCAGACTGCTGCTGTGTAGGCTGCTGCTGCTCGTAGGATGAGCGGCTCACTGTGTTGGTGGCATATCTGTGGGAAAACTCGTAAATCCGAGGCTGTGTGCCATGCTGACCATACACAGGGCTCGGAGATGGCAGCTGTGAAGGAGTGTAGACTGGACGAGAGTTTGGGACATATTCTGAAAATCCACTCCCTCGAATGTGGCGATCATCATGACCACGAACATTATAGTAACCATTTGTTGGATCCTAAAACATGGAGGCATGTTAGTCAAATGTGAAAGTTTGACTTACTGTGTACATTATGCTTGGCATTTGATATGTGTATAAGTGTGCACTTAGTACCTTAATGTCCGATCTCTCATCCTCTTCCTCCTCTAACAGATCGCTGTGTTCTGTGCGGGATGTCCCGGGAGACTCGCTGCTGTTTGGAGCCTGAGGGAAGACCAAGCATTCAGAAGCATTACAAAGATGAACCTTATTTGAATAAAAGAAAAGCATAACTATAACATAACAGTGTTGATGTTACCATTAATATGTAGATATCACAGAAAGAGCAATAATTCTTACCATAGGCTCCTTTACATCCTCCTCATCATCATTGCCTCGGGTTGCGTTGTGATCACTGTGAACTATCTGAACTCGGATATCACTCTTGGAAAGACGGGTGCATCTCTTACCTAATGACAGAAAAAAGCACTTGAGTTATACATTTTACAATTCTATTATATATATGGTACTGTATATACTTTGTGTATTAAAATGTTAATAACTAGTAGCCCATACTAACCGTTCAGCTCACCTTTGCCTGTGTGCCTACAGCATAGAGACACCAGAGTAATGACACATATGAGCAGCACACAGCCTCCTCCGACTGCTCCACCAACAATGATCATCATGGGCAGGGCTTCTGGAACAAGAAGAAGGTAAGTGAGTTGAATGGCAATTTCCGTGTATATGCAAATCGCTGCACAAAAAAGAAAAAAGATCAATTGATTTGTCCTGCTAATCCCACACCCTTCAGAGGCTATATAAATTCATCTTCCATAAGCCCGCTCCTGCTCACAGCTAACATATGCTATCACTGTGACTCTGACAACGCATGCCTGGCTATTGTCTGTAATCTCTCGGAGAGTAGGGTAATAAGGCCTGACATGCAATGAAGCAATAGACAGTAATCTAATTAGAGATTCTAGGAGATACCACTGACCATTTCTCCGGAGACCCCACTCCACTGCCTTGATGTAAATTACTGGTGAAGACCTTTTTTTTGGTGTCTGCCGCAACAAAGGCTCATACTACAACAGTGTGGTGTAGTATGAGTGGCTAATTCTCACATGACCTAATGGGGCAAGCTAGAGATGCTGAGTTTGGCTCGGTTACAGTGATACAGAATACGACCACAAACACATGCGGTTTCCTCTAATTGACTTTTGTCCCTAATCAATATCTATGTTATGAAGCAAACATATTCATTAAAGGCGCCATATGCTGATTAAATCCAATCGATTAGAAGAGTATAATTAAGATAAGCACAAGACCAGGGCAGTGCTTTCTACTTAATCTGGCCTCTTTGCAGCAGGGACTATAAGTATTAGTAAAACAGGTTGCTGTACCTTGTTCCTTTAGTGTGACCAAAGCAGTGCCGGTGCCAAAACGGTTCCAAGCTGTACAGTTGTAGCGCATCTGGAAATCTTGAGCTAACGTTTCTGCTAGCACCAACGTGGACACCACTCCATAACTGCTGGTGACTGTCTGCACTGAGTAACGACCAGAGGTGCCAGAGGACAGGGACATGTCTCCAAAAGTCCACACCTATGGAGAGGAACAGGAAGTAGATCAACCATTTTGAATTATGTTATGTTTTGCACTGGTTTGAGACTACTAACTCTTAAAAAACAAATTTACTTCTCTGTATGTGCTGTGTGTGTGGCAGAATTGACAGTAAAGCAAACTTAGAACTTTTATGAACACCAGCTCATATGAGTGCTAACAGTAGCCCAGTATATAGCTGTTTATCATGATATCCATTCTATTTTCTTTACTGTACATTACTATCTCTCTTTTCTCTCTTGTCCGACCTCCGGGATGCACCGTGGCTGACATAGCTCACAAGCTCATGTTTAAGCTGCCTCCCACGTCTGGCCTCCAGGTGAGGCCTAAGGAGAGTTAGCTAGCTGCTCTATGCAATATGGCTTCTCTGCGCTGTCTCTAGCTCAGGGGCGGCGGGGCAGCTGTCTCTCACTCCTCCTCACACCCTAATTATCCTTCCTCAGCCCAGTGTATGCTCAGCAGTTCAGTGGGGTCAACCGAGTGATGCCTCTTGGGCCGCTAATTGAATGCGCTTTGGCTGAAACCTGCAAGAAGCCCCGTCTTCAGCAGCTCCCTTCAGCACTACCGTCTTTGCCAGTGCAAGTTAGCGCAATTACAGTTGTGAATATGAGCGTGTTTGTTAGCGGGTGAGCTGTGAAGGTGAGGTCAGGGTTAAAGCTGTGTTCTTGTGTAAGTGTGATGGGGAGATAGAGAAGCCTCCTTTCGTACAGTAAAAGACTCAAAAAACAAAGACTATTCTCAAGAGGTTCACTTACAATCTTATCCGGTGGGGGGCTGCTTCCTACTCGGCACTCCAGCTTGCCCTTGGAGTGCTTCATGGCATGCTGGGTGGCATCTGCTGTGATGATAGGTGGGCCTGGTGTGAAGAACAAAGAGGAACAATGAAAATCCTATTTCAGAATTCATTCATTCATGGTCTGCTTATATTCAGGTGCCTGGAGTCTATGCCAGCAACTCTGGGTCAGTATCAGTAAGTAACAGGGTTGACAGAGAGACAGACAGACAACTATTCATTCTCACATTCATTCAATGGGGGCAATTTAGACTGACCAAACACAAGACAAGAGACAACCGACAGAAACACGGGGAGAACATCCATACTTGATCTTTCAGAACATTAATTGTGCTAAAGGTTTAAACAAACTCACCATTTACAGTAAGAGTCACATCCCTCTCTGCAACTCCAATCCTTGGCACAATAGCCTTGCACGTGTACACCCCAGCATCCTCCTGAGTAACAGCCTTCAACTGCAAGGTGTTACTGTTACTGAGCACCTGGCGAGAGAAGCACATGAGACAGGTGAGAAGTGAAAGGCAGAGACGAGTGTGAGATGGAGGCCACAAGAGGAAGGCTAATTCAACACAGGAGGAGCCATTTTGTTTTAAGGTCTAAAATATGTTAAAGTAATATGGTAAAAATATAATATCACGATTTTTATTAAGCCAAGTTTTAGTTGATTTCAGTTTCATTTCAGTGTTCATCATAATACTCAATTATTTATTGCCATATCACCCACCCCTAATCACTAAGTTTGAGAATACTTAGTTAAATATTGAATGTTGGCTTGAGGCTTGTCATTAAATTGAGCTGAGGTATATATTATTATATTATATATAATTATAACTGCCTTCCCTATGTGAAGGTATGGGAGCACACAGAATTTCCAGCAGAGAATATTTTCATTGTCAGTGATATGTTTCCCTTTCATTAAAAGCACTGAAACAAATTGCTTTCTTCATTTTTCTGTTGGAGAAAGTTTTCATATCTGTAGCTCATTGTGGGTTTTTAAACACGCCTGAAATTGCCACTACAAGGACCTTTATGTGTGCTTCAGTGAGGTGGGCAGGCCAGTGTAACTAAGGCTAGTGGTTTTGAGCTTAATTTCATTGTGAAGAGCTTTAATCAGAGCATTAAGCACTCGAGCCACCGCAGAGCAATCGTGCTGCTGTGGAGATTGTTGTAATTAAACAGTAGGGACAGATAGCATAGCATAAAGTGGTGTGAGTGGGCCTTAGCCTTTAGAGTAGTTTGGAGTAGCCACACTAAGTCATTGCTTTTGCTCATTGATTCTGTCGTTCCATCAAGCTGTGATTAATCCATTTACCCCCACACCCCCGTCCCGTACACCGCCTCGGCCCACTCACTTTACTTCACTCTTCCAATTTTTTATTTCAACACACTTATGGAATAACCCAATTAATCCATTACTTGTGGCTATGTGAGGGACAGTGGCAGAAGGCAGATTAGAAAAATGGCCGTCGTGATTTGCTCAGAAAGGCTAAAAGCATTCACTCTTGAGGGATGACAGCAGTGCTTACTTACATCATCCCATCGTTTTTACTGGGGTTTTTTTCTCCCGCACCACCTTAGCAATTATATTAGTTGTCAGTGAAGATGGTCCGTTGAGATGCTCCCACTGATGGGGTAGACTAAAAGACTTTTATCGGGTTGATGTTAAGTAGTAGAAGAAACATCCCATTTGCTCTTTCTCCTAAATTGACTTTGAGAAAATCAATGCTCAAGTGGTGTTTAATGCGCTGGAAGAGGAGATATCAAACTAGGGCTGGGTGATATTGACCAAAATATATATGACACTATAATTCAAAAATATTAGTGGTATATTCCATTGCTTTTTTCTCCTTTATATCCATTTATTCAGCTTGGAATTTTTAGGTGTTTGTTATAAAGAAAAATGCTTGGGTCAGACTATTATGTTTTCTTAGTAAACAAATGGTCCAAATGCAATATAAAAATGATGGTGAAGTATAAAATAGAATAGCAAAACAAATAGTGGCATATATATTATATAAGCTGTATTATAAAACCTATAAATCTTGTATTACAGTATGATGAAAACAGGTACAAAACGAGATATAGCTCAGCTCTATACCAAACTATAAAAACACTGCTGGAGTGATTGGTTGAATGATTGACGAATAGCGATATACTGCATGGATATGTCACTGGACAGTTTCTGCCAGAGGCCCTAAGCCCTGAGGGAGCGGGGTGAGAGGAGGTGTTGAAGGGGGAAGTGAGAGGAATTCATGCCTCAAGGCCGCGTGTGAATCCTGTCTCTGGAGAGAACAGTGTTGAAGCGTGGTGTTGAAGCATCCTACCAAACTAAGGTGGCAACTAAAAAGTGTCTTACCACATTGGATCCTTGCTTTGTCCAGGCTAGTGTCAGGGGAGGGTTTCCAGTCCAGGCACAAGTAAAGGCAGCATCTATCCCCATGTCTACAGTCATTGGCTTGGGCTCTGATAGCAATCTTGGGCCAACTGGGGTGAAGCAACACGGAGCAAACAACCAATCAATAAGGGCCCATCAAAATACCACCAGAAAATACCATCAACAGAAATTCATGAAAAACAAAGCTTACACTGGACATCCACCAGAGTGCTAACATTGGTGCTTCCCACAGAGTTGGACACTTCGCAGGAGACAGGGTCTGTGAAGTAGGAATAGTCGACCGTCACCTCCAGGCTGTCCCCGTTTGCCTCTGCGATGGGGACTCCTCCTTTAGACCACCTGGGACACATGAATAATCACATTATACACTTGCATTAGTTCGGGGAAGGCACTTAGCCAGGCGTGACAAAGTGGCTATTAGCTGATTCATGGCTTGTGTCAATCTCAATCAAACCCTGCCAATCAAGCAGCCTATTTGTTATGCCCTAGTTCATTCACTAACACCTACACAACGGCCTATAATTTGGTCATCTCGACTACAGATTTTGCTCCTGTCTTTAAATTATATAGACACATGCTGCTTTAAGTATTGGTGAAGCAATGTGAAAGTCAATTATTGCTATTGTATATAGCATGTCTCAGTGTCAGCCCTGCAACTAAATGTGTTCCCTGTCTATAGCCTATACTGTAGTTGCTGTTATAGCCTCCATAAAGACGAACAAGTGTTTTACCTGTATCCTGTGATCTCTGGATTGGCCGAAGCAGAGCAAATGAAGAGGACCTTGGCTCCTTCCGTCACAGTTTGAGGTTGAACTGATAGTGTCACGGCCGGAGGATCTAAAATTAGTACAACCATAGTTAGAAATACGATACAAAACATTGTATTGCTTCCATATACAAGGCCAAGAAAAGTAACATAGGGACATGATCTCAATGTTCCAATTGGAAATAAATAGTTAGCTCCTAATAAATGAGAGCATAAAGGGCTAAAATGATTGTTGTTGTTTTGCAAGATATAACTGTATAGGGTTATATGCCACAATACAAATGCACTTGTTGCTGCTTTAAGGAAGGTTACATTGGTACACTTACGTTGGACATTGATAGTGATGGATGTCTGGCGTCCCGCGGGGGCAGCTGGGTTCAGGACTCTGCAGGTGTAGGTCCGCCCTGAGTCACTGTCCTCTGGGACGATTGGAAGCATACTGACAGCCGACTCCCTCTTACCATCCTCCATAAGTGTCTACAGGGCCACAATAAAAAGTCACTTTATAGCAGCTTGTCGTCTGCATTGTTTATAGTCTATTCCAGCACAAAGACATAACCAATATAAAGTAGGACTAAGAATGGTGTTGATGTACCACAGCAAAGTCACATGCCATTTGCGAACACACCACTTAGACAAGATCACAATGACATCTCAAGTTTTTTTTTAGTGCAATGTATTAAAATCGCCATCCCCATTTTTTGACATGGCACTTAAATCATAGATTTTATGATGCGGCGGGAAATATTGTGCTGTTCCCACATTTCTGAAAGTGTTCCCCGTCAGCGCTCCTTGTTTGTCATCATCTTTTAAATCTATTTACTGCTCTCAGAAATCAATACGCCTAAGTGAGGAAAGGTGTAGATTCACAAGATATGGCTTACAGCTTCCTCACTCCCTCATTCTCGGACACACAAACACACACATTTAAAAGAGTGAAAGCACTACTCTGTCCAAAGATATGCTTTTTGGGCAATGATAGCAGTGAGTGTGAGCCCACATGTTTGAGAAAGCAAGCTGAGCCATTTCCCTGGACAGCCACATCAATGAACCAGACCTTTCCCAACCCCAGCTGGACACAGAAAACGTTTTTATGCTAGATTAAAATCACACAACGTCCTGTCACCACCTCTCATGCACTCTCCACATCATCCACTTTTGAATGTTGATATCGCGCATCACTATTTTTCCCTTTTTTATTTTTCCCCACCCACAACCCCCCAGTTCTCCTTCTTCTCCTACTTCTCAGTGGAGGCTCTCAGCTTCTTAAATGTAGCGTTTAGCGTCGTTTAGCGTGGTCAGAGAGCATGAAAAATGTGACACTTTCCCAGCCGTGGCAAGCCTTACGCTTCGGCGCATCCCTATTGTGTTTCTGCATTGTTGTGGCTGATTTCTCCTCTGCAGAAACTACTACTGTATGAATCGCTCATGCCTGTCTGAGCTTTGGCATGCTCCAGTTGTGATCTAGTGTCGCTGCATTAGTGAGCAAGAGGGAGGCAAGAGGAGGCGGGGGAAGGTTAGAGGGGGGAGCTGGGATGAGAGGCGGGGGTCAGGCGAGAGCGCTCATGGGGAGGGGGACTGCAGTGAGCGGGCAAATCTTATGAGGGAGTGCTGGCAAAATGTAAGTCCTTTAAAAATATATGAAAAAAAATCTAATGGAAATCAATGGAGAGTTCTACCCTACAAAAAAAGGGCTACTATTTGGGAGGTTGATTTTTGATTCCTACTGTAAACAGTGGCTGCCCCTGGGCAACTGTGGCAGGTAGCTTACCTCTAAAGTCGAACTGTAGTGAGTATGAATAATGGACTCACATCTTTAAGTCTGTCTGTTAGCGCAATATAACCTAAAGCATTTACCATTAATTTTACTGTACCTTGGAGTAAATGGCCGACTCCATGACCTCTCCGTCTCTGTACCAGGTGATCTCGGGGGCTGGCTTGGCTCCCGAGGCTTTGCAGGTGAGATTGTGCGGCGTGTGGGCTTTAAGACGAACAACTGGGCCTCCCTCCACCACAGGGTCTGATGGAGGAACTACAAAAAAGCAAAAGAAAAACAACAAAACACTTAGAACAAAAACTCATTCCAGCTCTGAGCCTGTGAGCGATCCTGCTGATATTGAGCTTGTGTTGCTCTTAGCTCAGCATCAATACTTCGCTACAGCAACAAGAAAACCATTTCCTCTTATGTCTGTGTGTCTCTGTAACAAGGTGCGGAGTTAGATGAACAAACAGTTGTCATTTATAAGAAAACACAAACAAATGAATAAACTCTGTCTTATTTCCTTTCCCTGGGACTAACATTATAGCTCTATTTGCTCTTACGGTTGCAGAGAGATGTTTCAAGTGAATTGCTTATTTGTTCATTTATTTGCATGGTTTCGCACGCACCACTGGCAAGCCAAGCATGCCACCCCTGATGAAGGCGTCTATCTCCCCGACCAATAAGAGAAGGCGTAAACATGGAGTTTGTGCTGGCCTTTCTCGCTACCTCCACCGAACCAATTTCACTGTGTGTATCTGAATTGTCAGAGGTCCTTCCGCTGCCGTGCTACGGACACTAATGGAATCCGAGAGCTAGGTGATTTTAATTTCCATGCCGATTCCCCTGACTGCACTTCTGCGCTGACTCTTTTGACTGTGCCGGATTGCTTTGGTGTCGTCTGGCCACATTGATTTACACATACACACAGACTAAAAAAGCCCTTGTCTCTTTGTGCAACCCCTTGGTCCACACACAAACCTGATATCTAAGCAATGCATCATAATCATTTTTATGAATATGTAACATTTATGCAGTCCAAGCGGTTACAGTCTATCTAATGGAATTTAAGTACTTTGTTTCAGCCTCCACATGGCTATCTTTGATTCACTGTGTGGGCATTTAATGACCAGTCTGCCTGAGGACCTTTGCACAGATTTTCACAGTGGCAAAGGTGGGCAGCTTCTATCACTAATGATCCTACAACTGTTGTGAGCACAAATGGCTTGCTTTGCCACAGAAAGCCCATCTGTAGCATTGAGTGTAACTAAATAAACTGGCATCTTACTGCCAACAGACTGACTCAAGGACAACATGCTCTGCTATAAGAGCTTAGTAATTCCTCAGAGTCTCCCTCTCTTTGTGCTTGTAAGCAAATATAAACACAATTGACAGGTTTAATTAATAGAGTGATGTTCCTTTACATGCCACCAGATGCCAGCAGTGCTTTGCCATAACCAACTCCCACAGGACCCTCCCCCCCTCCCTCTTTGGAAGTCCCACATGAAGAAGTAGATCACTCACATCATGTTAATGTAAAAAGCGCAGTGCAGTTGACAAATGTTGTGGCTCATTGTAAAATGTGCTAACAGTGCAAACCCTGACTTTCAAGTGACTAGGCAAGTCATTTGTGACTGCAGCAATCACATTATCCAGGACGTCCACACTGCCATGATTATCACTTCTGAGAGCGGAGGGACTGGCCATAATTTTCCTGAATCCCTTGGCTAAGCATTAATATAGGACATTAAAGACGTGATTAGTTGGAAGTAGGGAGCTATATTTATAATGTTTTTTTTTTGTTTTGGACTGTTGGCGATTGTTCTAAATTGAAGAATGCTACGACTAAATATTGTTGTTAAGTACAGTTTGTCAATATCCTTGTTTGCTGTAATGAAGACACTCTCTTGATTGGCCGCTTGTCTGTGCACACTGCTTGCTGGGAGGATCATGTACTTACCTAGTACAGTGAGCTTGGCACGGTGGGAGCGCAGTCCTGCCTGTGTAGCCTGACACTCATACACCGCGTCATCCGCCAAGTCGGCCGAATCGATCAGCAAGCTGTGCTCGCCTGATAGCGGGTCGCCCATTAAGGAGTAGCGTGTCCAGCCTGCATGAAGCCAGGGAATAGTGTTAGAGGCAAACAAACCAAACAACAACAAACATACTGTATAATGAAAGTCCTTTAAAATGAACTGACGAGTGGCTGAAACAAAGTCAAGGGAAATGTGGAAAAGCTCTTTAAGACTGAAATGAAAGCAGCAGCAGCTCCCTGAGACACTGTGTTAGCAGAGCAGCGTGCGTGAGGCTGCATACACAACACATAAGGAGGATGCCGCATGAGGAGCTGTCCTTTAAACACAGACACAATAAAGACAGGTGGCTAAGGTCAACTGAAGCCTTTCTACCTTCGCTCCAGTTCTGCACACATTTAAATGTCAGGGTGTGACAAAAGCCAATTGATTATCCACCTTCTTACAAGACTCTTAAAATGCTAAACAACAAATTAAAGTTTGGTGTGTGCAGCTGTGGCCAGCCTGTTTATAGTACATTGTTCTCTGGCCATTCATTTGTGTAAAACCGTACTAGTTGACAGAAGAGACTGTGCTTCTAATGAGATCTGCCATTGATCGCAACAAGACAGAGGGAAACAGAGATAGCTCTAGAGCCGGTGTAGTGAAGACAAACGGACGTTACCTGGTAGGTCTCTCTCTCCTCCTAACGCTAAGCCGTCTTTGGTCCACTGCACCATTCCTCTGTAGCCCACGATTACACAGGGCAGGGTCACCGACTGGCCCGCCACCACCACCTGGTCCTGGGGCTGCTGGGAAAAGTAGGCTGCTTTGGAGGCTTCTGAAAGAAAAGAGACGAAACATAATGGGATATTAAAATTTAGATACAGGACATAACACATAATGTAGCAAAGAGGGGTGTCCACTTTGCATATTAATACTCACTAATATTCACTTATCTTTATACTTATATTTTATTCTAGGGCATTTATGGGGAAGCCCTAGTATAATTTACCATATGTGAAGTGACAGACACACACTTGCTGAAATGCTTACAATAACATGTAGATTCTAACACGGCTGACACAGTGAATGCGGCTATTGCGTGAAAACCGTGGCAATGCCTCATAACTTATTTAACTCTTTTTCCAAGACCATATGTTTATATCTGCACACTGGCATGAAGTAAAAAAAAACACCTTTCTCAGGAGGGAATAGCTGCCTGTCGTTTCTTAGCTTTTTAGTAAAAATGGATGTTAAACAATCAAAACTCCATTAAAGTTCCCAGGGGACCCATGTGTTTGAGGCAGCAAGAAATTCAGCCGAGACACCTGCCGCTGTTTCCGATGCTGTGTTTATGTGCGGTGAAGGAGTCTAGGATTGGCTGGGCCTGGCTTCACACACATGCACAAAATGCCGCGTGAATCCGGATCCGGCATTTTGACTGTTTGCGGCGCTACTATGCTAGGAGATTGAACATTACAAACCTTACTGGCAGGGGAAAGATGGCAACACTCCAGAGGTAACTAATCCACAGGGGAAGGTAGAAGGAGCGCTTGGTTGGTTATCTGAGTGGGGTGTCTGTATGAATGGGGAGGGGGGGACTTAAACTCTTCATTCTTCCCTTTTTTACTTCTTTGTTGCTCAGTGGAGAATGGTTGGGAAGCGGGACAGGGGAAGATAAAGAGGGCTCTATTCAGGCGATGTTAAGCCCCCACCTCACCCGGACGGCTTCTTCTCTTGGTGGGAGCGCTTAAACAGACAGCCCCCCCCCCCCATCCCTCCTCAATCCAAGCAAAAGAAAGCTGCTGAAAGAAGGGCAACATACGGCGGCCAGAGACGCGCTATTGTCCCCTTGTCCCGCTCTTTTAATAGGCCTCTTCATTTCCAATCAATCCTGCTAAATGCAAGTTTAATAGCTTTTCAATAGGAGCTTTTCCCCCCAGAGGGTAGCCGGGATTTTCTCTAGCGCTCTCACCCCCTTCTTCCCGTTCCCAGCTTTATTCTCTTCAGTTTTCTTTGGTTTACAGAAGTGTGTGTGTGTATGTGTTGTGGGGGGGTCTTTTAAAGGTTGTTGGCTGAGTTTATTCCTGACTCAATTATCCACTTCATCTTGGGGCGCACCGTGAACTTAGCCCTGCCCTGTTCCTTCTCAACCTCCAGCATCCTACTCCCCCCAGCCAGTAGCAGCATAGCAATGTGAACTCCAAAAATCTGCCAACATTTAGTTTTACACTCCTTGATATAGAACTATACAAAATACTGATATGTTTTTCATATACTGTGATACCGATACAGATAAATAATACTCCATACTAGGTATTCTATAACATAAAACATTGTGTTGAACTTAAATTTAGTCAAAATCTATATTGGGTCCCCAATAATGTCTTCATATATCATTTACAAAGTATCTGAAAGCATGCAAACAGGTAGACTGTGGATCAAAAGAGGTCAATTTGAGAGCTTCAATGAGACGAAAAACGTCAGAGCATAGGCTATTAAACGTTTAGCAGAAGCTGGCATTTTCCCTATCACTACTACAGAAGTGCAGTTTCTCCACTGTCTGTTTATATCCCTTTGCACAGAGCACAGGATTTATGCACTTTTTGTTCACAACTGTGAAAAACATCAATTGCAATTAAGTACCTCGCCGGGAGTATCTAAATGTTTACAATGATAATAATAACTTGCTGTGTTGCCTGATTGTTTTGATGGATTACATGCCCAGAATTGTTGTCTTTGCTTCACCCACGTGCAATTTCGCATGCTCACATATGGCAATTATCATCGCTCACACTCTGATGCATACGTCATGTTACAAATATAAAGTACCCAGTCGCAAAAACGTGTTGGGTGCATATACATTCATTGCGGCTCTTATTGAAAATGCTCCATAGAACATCTCCACTGGCTAATGACTCATGCCAGATTCCTTAATTCCTCCTTGCCGAATTAGACAATTCTTTAACGGTGTATTAGCAGCTTAATTACATGAATACATTTCAGACGGAGGGAGCAGAAGTAGGCAGTGAAAGAGTGGAGGAGAGGCAGAAATAGGGAGAATAAATGGGGAAATGTGGGTGTGAAGGGACTCGGTGTGCTGCAGAAAGGTACACAAACAACATAGCATTGGCTGCACCACCATCCAGACCTGATATGAGAAGCTCTTGTTGGCTATGACTGAATCATGTCTCAAAAAGGGCTACAATCTCCTTGAAATTCCCCACATTTCTTTCAGTATGGCTTCATTTTCCATATCATCCCAGTGTGACTTTATGTATGGTATCGTCTCCGGTCTGCAGAGGAAAATATGTCAGCTATTGATTAGCTTTAGCAAAGGTGCTGTGCATAATGTTTAAAAGCGAACTGTAAATAGAGACATGGACATGGTTAAACAAGAAACAATCTGTGCTGCAGTGTACATTTGAATAAGAAATTTACTGACTGCGTCCCTGGTGTGAAAATCACAGGGGTTTGTGTCAGCTTGTCAACACAACACTCAGGAAAGCACGACACAGAGAATAAAAAAAAAATGGGCAGAAAGAAGCCACTACATGTTCGAGCGACCGGAAAAGTGAGGTATGGTAAAAATGGAAAAAGTGGGCTCCTGTCAGCCTCCAATTGCAAAGGGCCTGAGTGCGGATTGATGGAACGGTGTAATCAGTCTGTCTACCAGGCTGTCACCACAAGATTTTTTTTTCTTTCTGCTTTTTTCTGCTGTGTGCACATCAGGGCAGCGTCGCATGGGTGAGCAGTGGCACAGAGTCTCTCCCTTGGTAGAGCTGGCTGCTATAACAGATGCACTGGATGGAGTCATAGAGCAGTATGCATACAAGGGTAAGTGAATGGGAAAAAGAAAGTGCAAGCTAGACTGCTGATTTGACACAGCGAATATACAGTATGTGAAATGGTTGAAACCAGTCAGAGTGCTGTAGGCAACCATCTGCATTGCATGCGCTTCTTTCTTACTGTCACTGTCCCATATCTAGAGGGGGTCTTGTGGGCATGAGGATCATTCCAGCACAGGCTCTCTCCACCCCCACCCCTCCCTCACCCCTCTTCTTCAGGAGCCAGGGGCCAAAGGCTGCTAGCTGACTCTGTGCATAGACAGATAGCAAGTGACTGGCTGGGCTGGCAGGGAGACAGGAAATAAAAAGCCGTATATATAAAAAAAAATAGGAATAAAACTGGAGAAAGAGGAGGAGGTGGCAGTATGAAATTGTCGGTACACATCAGGCGGTGGTGTTGACAAGATGTTGATTGAGCTCGTCTTGTCGTTTCGCTCCCACTTACCCCCTGGTGTTTTAACTGCCAGACAGATGCTAGCTGGATCTGTGTCATGGTTCCAACCCTTTCCTGTCCAAAGCCGCGCTCCATCAGCACCAGCCTCGCTTTATATAAACTCAATTCTCTGTCTCTCTCACTTCCCTCTCCCCTCACTGCTCCCCTGCTTTTCCACCACTGTTTGAAGGAGAAGGGCTTACAGTGTAATTTACTCTGCTTTTAAATCATTAACTTCTTGTGCTGTTTTTGTGAATGCCAGGCTTCAGTGTGTGTTTGTGTGTTATGGTACTGAACATGTGACGGAAAGACTGCTCAAAAAAGATAGGACATGCATATAAAAAAGTAGATCATTTTGAATCCCTAGTGCAGACATGACAAGTAAACAAAACAAATAAATATATATATAATTGATGGGAATATCTATATAACAATGACGAGTTAATGTTAAATTGCCTCCATCTCTTGCTTTTACTAAAAGGCTATGAAAACAAAGGGTTTCTACACATAGATTCGGGACCCCAGCTCAAAGCCCTGGGGTGTCAATTAATTTAGTCTGGAGATTTCAGGCCTACACTTGCTAATTGAGCCCAGTGGAGACCCCCTTGGCTTCTCACGATAGGAAGTAGCATGTTTCATAATTAATACTTTTTTCCTCTATTATTATTATTTTTAATTAGGGTGGTAATGCTGTAAATGCATGCATCTCATTAGTGTAAAAGGGCCATCTATGCTATTGTTCAGTGGAGCAGTGCTGGAGAGACGAGATGATCTTATGGAGTAGCACCATTGGCACAATCAAGTCACTGCTGAGCTTTTGTGTTGAATATAAAACATTGCACAGTCTCATTAGTGTTGTTAATATGTGTGCTTTTTAAAGCTTAGAGGTTAATGCCCGACTTGCCTCCATTTTCACCGGAGCTGCTTTTAATTTGATGCATAATTCTTTTTGTCAAAGCCCGACAAGAGGCTCTTCAGAGGAGGCAGCTGAGCCACTGTTCTGAACTCAGCATCCAACACAAAAACACTTTTAATTAAAACCTGCCTGTTTTCACGTTCCTCACAAGCCCACTTCAGGTAGATATATCTGAACGGTTCTATCTCCCAATCGCTCCGACCCGAGAACATAACTCACAGCGATTAAACAAATTACCTTCAGTCCCAGGAGAGCCACGCATCTAAAGCAAACAATAAGAGCGTGATTCACTATACTGCCACCTCAGTGTTCGCACAGAGAACATTTATTAATCAATGTCTGCTAGTTTAATCTGCCACAACTTTTACAGCTCCTGCACATAAAGTTTTAATCCAACATCAATTTCCCCTATTCACAGGATTGTCTTAAGCTTTTAAACTTACTGATGACTAAGAGCTTCCCTCACATCAGAAACGCAGGAGGGAAAATCGCTACCTGCCGACCCCAATGCATAACGCTTTGAGGAAAAATAAAGCACAAGGCAACACTAATTTCCTGAAACTCCATTTCTTAAGCGTTGATTAGTAAAGGAGCATAATTAGAGTAAAATGTGAAGTCAGGCTTTTTTCAGATTGCGCTGCTTCCTCTAGAAAAATCAGGCCATGATTAATGAATCAATGATTAATGAGCAAGCTAATTAATCAATTAATTATTAAACAAGTGCTCTGAACAAGTAATGGAGGGGCTGACGACCAAGCGTAGATATAAGAGATGGTTTTCCTGTGTGTTTTGAGAAGAAAGGATTTGGGATAATCTCCCTGTTTGTTCTGTCAGTTTGTTTTGTCTTCTGTTTCAGGGAGAATGTTTAAGGAGGTGGAGGAGGGAGACTGATCTCTCATTTGGAGTTTTGTTAAGTTAAGCTAGGCAGCACTTTGACCTCAAAAAACACCAAACGCTTTGTAAACTCAATGGCCACTTTATTAGGTACACCTGTTCAATTGCCTGTTAACACTAACATACAGCAATGTTTGAACCAAGCATAAAATAAGGAAAAGGGGGATTTACATGGTATTGTAGTACATTTTACCACATACCTTCTTGTTTATAGAGAATGATCCAAAAAATCTAAAATAAATGCCACGAGTCAAAAGAAAATGTTTAGACTTTTAACAACCAAGGTCTGCAGTTCATCATCATCACAACTATCAGCCAAAGACCACACCAAGGCTGCTACACTAATTACAAGGTATTTCTATTATGGCAACCAGGGACTCACAGCCTCGCTGTTTTTGGATCCAGTGAGGTTTGAAGAATGTCGTGCCAAACAGAAAGTGTCCAAAAAGTGCTGAGGGTAACATTTAGTACCCTCCTCGTGTCTCCCCCCTGTCTTTAAGTAGGACGCCCCATCAATCTTTGATTATGTGCGGCGTGGGCCTCTCCCGTGTGCGACATCACAGCACGGATTGATGTATAAAACGCAATGCTACAAATGTAACTGTGATAAACTGGACCGTTTCAAGTTGAGTTTGACCTTTTTTTTCTGTTTCCCAGATATTAATCGCTGCAGTGAAAGAATATACGCGTGATGCATCCCTCCCTCAGGATCGCCGAACACATCTTTTCTTTATACCTTTTACAATAATGGGCATTGGAGCTTTCTTTCTGCCAGACACTCCCTAGAGCAACACAACAACGGGATATGGGTTGCAAAATATGACTTTATAAGCAGCTGGGTTTATTGTTTATATTAAAATGCAGCATTACTTCATAAAGATGCGATTTCCCCATGACACACCCAGAGATACATCCTCAAAGTAGAAGACATGAGAGAGGGATCTTTCATCATGGCGGATCTGTTCCCAACCTTATTAACAGGCAAAGTGAGTGACTGAGACGCAGAGTGCCAGGGGAGTTTTGAAGGGAGTTTAAAAAGGAGGCTGCAGAAAGCTAAGGGCAAGATCCAAATTTTTTTTTGTCTCGAACTGGGCTGCACAAGATATGGCACGTTTATTGTTATTCCGATCTCAGTCAATGCAAAATAACAATATTGCGAACGTACGAGAATTTCACATCCAAAATAAAAAAGTCGAATCAAAATAATCACATAAATATCTAATCTAATGAAAAAATAAAAAAATAAAATGGTTATTTAGTCTTAATAGAGTCCACAGCTTAATTTTAGTTTTGCCCTGACTTAGCCCTTGTTTGGACCTATTTCAAAGCTTATTTAGTCTGAGTTGTGTCCTGGTTTAGACTTTAGGTTTTGATTTACACCAATTTTTTCTGCTTAAACTTTAAATTTAGTTAATATTATACAGCTCTTGTCCCAGCCATACCTTCACACTATTGTTTCCTCCAAAGGCGACTAGTGGCTCAACTTGTGGTGCATTCTGTCCTATCAGCACCATAGCAATGCAGATTTTCCTCAGATTCAAGCCTCTCTGAAAAAGTCTTTGTGCCGCGGGCTAGGTTGGCTCATTGACTGTGAAAACTGAACATATGGCGCAGCTTGTGTTGAAATGGATCATAGCAGAGAATGCCATGGGTTGGTCTCTTGACCTTGTGGCCTTTAGCACTCAAACATTTACAGCGTGATGAACTTAAAACACCTCATTGTGCACTTGGTCTGTGGGTGTTAAAGAATGCAGGACGTCCAATAGGAACAGATGGGGCCAATGTGACTGTTTTAGCAATTGGACAGCACGCGCCTGATGGATTTTGTCTGTTAACTTGTAGAAGACGTATATGATAGACTGGAATGACAAGTTTGAATGGGCACAAAACGCAATGAAAGTGAGTTGAAATCAAGTTAAGAATCGTTTTAGAAGTGATTGCAAGTAATTTTATAGAGCAAACTCTTAACCCTTAATTTCAATGGTAGGTTCTTTATCTATTAGTTGTTATTGACAAATGAGAAGCCATGAAAAAGTTGCACATATCTGACTATAAAGCCACAAGAGCAGGACTGTTGACCTTGAAAAAAAGTTGCTGTTTGTACAAGACCAGAATTTTAACTAAAAAAATAATGACTTTTTGATAAGAGCCCGGATACTTGGCAATACCCTCACTTCTGTTTCCGCAGTCTACTGTATTTCTGATGTTAAGATATCAAAGCTGGTGAACTGAGTAGTCTATGCCCTGGTGTGATAAAACTGTTTAAAAAAAACTTCTTCCGACACTATTTAAGCATTCATAAATCACATCTCACAAGAAGTAAAGTTTACAGAGAAAAATTAAAAGTTATTGAAGTGTGAGTTGAAGAGTGTCTAAGCGGGTCACAGGGCTTGGTTTGGGGCTGTGATAAACAAGCGGAGCGTTGCAGCCTCTTTAAGCTGATCTGGTGATGATCGATCATTAGACGCAGTGTTGGAGATAAGTCCCTGTGGCTGCCTGCTGGCTACTGCTGATCCCATATCACCCTCACAGGATACGGTATGAATCACAGGAAGTCTAGATCAATCTATATAGATCGTGCCGCTTGATTACAAATGAAAAAAAAAAATTCCATTTGGCTTTAGCCGCTCAAATACCTCCGAGTGTGGAAGTGTGACTGTGTAGGTGTCTGCAAAAAGCTCCAGTTTTATGTGTGCATTTTAAGTAATAGCTTTCCGACTTACTTATTCTCCCAGTGATTTCTGATATTTGTTGAGCTCTCACTCTCTCAACAATCTGTCCTACCCTCTCTGCGCTTAAATCTCCTTCTTCTTGAGGGAGTCGTCTTTTAAATCTTAATTAAAACAGACTACCCACCCCCCTCACATACCACCAGCGCCGCCCTACCCCCCCCCCTCCCTCCCATGGGCTGGCTGAAAGTAGCTTAGAACAATCAAGAGGATGGATTAGAAGCGAGAAGAAGCCGGGAAGGAGGGGGTAAAAAAAAACAAGCAGAAAAATATTGAGAGGATGAGAGAGAAATGACCCCTCCGCTTCATCCCGCTGATCCCTCGTACTCCTCTACCTCGGTGCAAGGCTCCGAGGCCCGACCTGACCTATTGACATGCAGCTTCTCGGCAGATTAAGCAGCGAATGGAGCCTCGGTAAAAGGGTAAACACACCGGAGGAACAATGACCAACAGGCAGCAACCTTATTGGATTGTAATTAACTGCCAGGAGAGACGGTCAGGGGCATGTTAAGTGCTTTGGGACACAACTTAGAGCACCACACAACTCACATCACCTGCTTTCTTTACCCACAAAGCCCCATTTCGTATATCCATCTATTATTATCTTTTTCTATCTGTGTGGCCACTATTCACACGTGATTCTCAGAGGACCCATTTTCCTTTAACAAGTGACTCATCCCCTAGAGGAGGCTGTTTGAGCAATAAGGTAAAAAATAGGATGAGAAATTGGGTACGATTATTTGATATTGAACAGATTGGATTATGTGAAGAGGAGGGAAATTATTTTTTCCAAGTCTCCCCTAGAGGGAAGAGCGGCGCCGAAGTGAGGAGCCAAACCTAAAACTGGTCACAAATCTTTTTGCAGCCCCTTCCCAATTAAGCAGCCAGCTAATTTAAGCAGGTCTTTCTGTGAGTGTGAACTTTCCCACTACTGCGATGGTCCCCCTCTCTCTGTGAGTGCTCCCCTGATTAGAGAAACACACAATGGCACAGAGCTTTCCGGTGAGACCCCTGTATAGAAGCACAAGCACTAATTAGACCGCTCTCATTAATGTGTTGGTGTGAGAGAAGGCCCTGGCCATCATGGCTGTAGCCTGACAGAGAAAGGGAGACTGAAAAAACACTACTGCCCCGCAAGAGACAGGCCATCGCCACCTCAGCAGGCACATAAAGCAATTCATTAATTGGTGCGAAAACACACACATGCACAAGCCACAACTGACCAAGCACACACTGTCACACCTCGGTTTGAATATGCACACCCCAGTGCTATGGGTATTGCATGAGCCCACTGCCTGTTAACACATTACCTGGGATCAAAGCGGCAAAAGCTCCAAGCTCACAAGGCTTGGAGGACTCTTTATTTGTCAAGGCAAATTGAAGCCCACTGTTATGTTTGTCCTTTGGCAAAGCTGGCAAATAGACGTTTTTACAAAATGGAAGGAAGCAACTCTTCTCACCATCATGTGAGTCTTTGAAATCCTCAAAGCACTTTCTTCTGAATCAAAGCTTGAAGGAAATGCATCAGAAGTTCAGTTGTGATCCAAGCTCGGGGGTATAAAGGGGATCCACATGACCACTGTCCATTTCCACACCATTACAGCAACAGTCATGGTTGTAAAGGGTTGAATTGGGCCATTGATTTCTCCTCATGCACCAAAAAATCTGAGCTTGTACCAGTTCTGATACAAACAACAACATCACATGCTCAAAGATGACGCACACAAAACCTAAGCCCAATAAAAGCCACTCACAACCCCTTCACCGATACAATATGGGCCAGCTTGAGTTCCTGGGGAGTTAGACAAAGGATAGAGGTTTAAATTGGCTTTTAAAGAACTCCCCAACACAATCACTGAGTAGACTGGTGTGTCAGGGGGTTGTTTAGAGAAAGAAGGGTAGTTAGGGCTGGGTCTATAGCCCACAGTGAATGGTTAATCTGAAGCGTGACGGCTCAAGAGCTTCCCTCAAAAACCCAACTTCAATGGCTTTCTCCAATCAGACCTAACCAGCTCTCCATCTCTGGTCAGCGGTTTAAACTGGATTGTGATTGAGTGGCTTCATTAAGAGCCTATTTATCTTTTCCCACTATCACGGTCACAAAAAGAGCATTGACATGGTTCAACACACCCACGCACCACCCACAAGTCGACCTGAGCAGATGCACACACAGGAACACGGTGGCACAAAATCAACCTGATTAAAATGTTGTTTTCACAAAATGCACTGTTACATTATCTTTTTTTGGTCTTCATCTCAGACCCCTGGAGATTCTGCATTAAAGAGTCTGCCATGTCCTATGTTCAAAGTCTAATCCAGACTATAAAAAACATGCCAAATCAATCAATGACCCCACACACATCCACCTAAAATCCCTCTCCTCCCAGACTGAAGAATAGTTCAAAGAAGCTGGGACCTAATTTCAAACCACTTCTTTGGTTTTCGACAGCAACAGAACAGAAAAAAACAGTCCTGCCACGTGCCATGGAAACTAAAAGTTCAGAAAAAAAATATTGTGTAGTTAGCATGACAAAACTTAAAATATTTGCAGTAAAATGAACCATTTTATCTTTGCTATAAACTGTTGCAAGTAAGCACAACATTGTGCTATGTGCCTGGGAATTGCTCAGAAAATTGGCATGGACTAAATGACATTGCCCTGTAGCTTGCAATTAGATTCT
Source organism: Hypseleotris bucephala (assembly GCA_036025885.1). Lineage (NCBI taxonomy): Eukaryota > Metazoa > Chordata > Actinopteri > Gobiiformes > Eleotridae > Hypseleotris > Hypseleotris bucephala. Next base: position 3,558 of record JAVQKG010397792.1, on the reverse strand, counting down.
CTTTTTCTGACTTTCTTTACTTCTGAACACCATCAAACACCTCTAGAAAATGACTCCTTTGGGGCATTGGCCTGTGGCAGTAATCTGACCAGAGGAAAAGCCTGTCACAGTGACCCTTGATCCCAAAAAAACAACCTCTAAAGACCCTCCCAAACAAGCCACAACAAACAGTGTGCAGTATCCGCTGTGTGCCTTTGATCTAACCAATCAGAGATGGGATCAGTCTCCCTTTACAGCAGCATCATGTGTGTCTTTCCTCTCCTGCTGAGCAGGTGTATTAAATGAAACCACTCTTTGGCAGCATTGGGCCACACCTCAAAGTGCACTCTGAAGAGGGCTTTCCTTCCACTTCTCTTATCTTTTATCCCTGCTATCACTATTCCTTCCTGCCTTTATTCTACTTTTAAAACACTCTTGAATGTGAAACAAAGACTTATATACACTTCTCTATCTCCAAACGAGCATCTCTATCTCAGCCTTTTGTCTACTTAGCTATACGTCTAATTATGCTGTCTCACTTATGTAATTAGCGCTATAATAAATGTCTACTGTGGCTGGGTATCTCTCCTTTACCCCTCCCGTCTGCAGGCTTGAAGAAAACAAATTATGGAGAACAATAGGTACAAATGGCTTCTGCACCAAACTACATGAGGGATGCAGCCCAGGTTCCCTGCATCTCATCCTCCGCTTTTTCCTTTTACTTGCTTTTTACTCTCCCTCCCTTCTCCATTATCTCTGTCTCTATATGTCTCTGTTTGGAAACAGGGGAGGACTTGAGCACTTTCACACAACTACCCTATCATTGTAGGGCAGCATCATCTGTCTTCCATTCTTGGCATTGACACTGTATTCACACTGACATCATATTAGGCAAGGTCCTTTTCTTTCTTTTGCCGCTCACTATCTCTTTCTGCTGTCTCCACTGGCACTCACTTCTCCCTCATCCCCAGAGTATTCTGTACGCTACGGCTGCAAAGCAAACGCCTGGGACTTTCTAAAGCACACAGGCAGCATCCTGTGTGCCGCAGCCCCATCTGTGGATAGTCTGAGGAGGGAACAATCGGTCCCTCTTCTCTCCTCTGCTTCTCTGCCTCGTTCTCCTCCAGCCCCCCGGGAGGTGCGCTGTGTTGGGACGCTTCACTGAGACGGGTGCAATGTGCTGGAACAATGGCCTGGCCGCTTTCTCCAACAGAGGTGTTAGGTTCACGTTATAGCGGGATTCTTCTTTGTGAGGACGTAAAGCCATTTACAAACCTTATCCTAAACCTAAAGTTATTAACTTAAATTATTTTTTATTTTTTTTACAATACCAATAACGTGAATGTGTATTCACTCATGCTTGCACACACACCTGTTTTCTGCATGTCCAAGTGCACAATAGAAATGTGATGTTTTGCCGGAGGTGTTGCGATATCAAGTTTCTATTAATCCCCTTCAGAGAGTTGCCGTTGTTACACTTTTGTTGTTTTTTTCCACCTCTGCTTTGCTGGAAGATAAACCGCAGGTATGGCTTTCACCAATACAAGCATATCCATTACCTGAAACGCTAGGCCCCTGGCGCTAAATCCCTTTGACCCCTCCACCTTGTTTTACTTTCTTTTGCTTTCTTCTCACACTGAGCCCATTGGCATCTTTATTTAACACACAGAGGGCCACACCTGAGCTTCCTGTCCGTCAATCCACTGCCCCATACACACCCCAGTATCCAAACAGTTCAACCGCATTTACATGGTTTGCCATTAAGGGAGCTGCAGTTTAAAAGTGCAATCGATTCTCTTTGACTGACACTTCTCAGCTGATTGCAAATTGTCTTCTTTCTCCTTAGATAGGCCGCCCCTAGCTGAGATTTACCAATGCTGTCAAAAGTCATAAAACTAAACTTTGTAATACGCATATTAAATTGAGTAAAACTGGTTGAATCACTTATGCAACAGTAACCCACACTGCTTTAAGGGACCACAAATTGAAGTAGGTGGAGCTAGTGGAACTAGGCTTGTTTTAGTTCCTTGTTGTTTAAGAACATGACATATTGTGAGAGATGGAGCGTCATTAATTATAACTAATCACTGAATAAAGGGCAAATAGGCCCCGAGATACCAAACAGTCATCCGGTCAAATCAGTCTGTGTCCTTGACCTCTGTGTGTGACTCACTTTGATGATGTGTATATGTCATAAGAAATAAAGCCACATTCGTTACATGGGGCTCTCTATTTAACTAATGCTGACAATCAACCTACAATCAATAAACACCATCCCAAAGTAAACTTCTCTGCCATGAAAAAAATAAACTTTCCCCGTAGAGCTCCAATCTCCAATGCAAGGTTAAAAAACATGGCTGCTGAAGATAACACAGGAACAGATATTGTGGCGACTCAGATGATAAATTTCAATTTGCGGTTGGTTTTCAGTGTCTTGGCAAGAGATATGAAATTTTTGTCTTGCGGGGCGGGAATTGATTGGAAAATAAAAACGAATGGGTGGTCGACAATATCTTTTTTCTGTTCCTCTGTATATGTTGTTTTGTGGATTTCTTGAAGCATGCCACACTAGTGTTTCAAGGGGCAACAAATAAATGCAATTCAAGGATTTCTTAAATAGCTTCATATGAACGCGACTGTGTTTGCCTTGGGGGGCTGTTTTAATGACATGCACCAAATTAATCCCCTTCTTCTTCTATTTTTTACATTATGTGCTTGCAGAAAAAGAATAAACAAGTTGTATGCTGTCCTCCACCAGTGTGTATGTATCCAGATGATACAGCCTCAAGTGCTGCGGCTAAGGGGAAAGAAGAAGAAGTCTCCAGGCAATGGCAGGAAGCTGACACAGCCCTCCATTGTCCTCATCCCTTGTCATTTCCTCCACCGGGTGCTGCGAGTGCCCTCAGAGGAAGACAAGGTGACAATGTGCGTGTGCAAGACAGGCGCGAGGAGAAGGCAGAAAGACAAAAAGCGGAAACGGCAGGTTTAGGTAAAAATAAGTCAAGTAGCATCCCCCTGTGTTAGCTGGCTGCATCCCGTGTGGAGCCATACCTCAGATGACATCCAGTTCAATCACTAGCGGCTGATAACGAAAGCTGCCAAGTTCTTTATCTATGTTTACCCGCATGGCAAAGCTGATTAAAGACAGGCAATATTATGAAGCTTCATTGTTTCATTATCCTTCCATAGCAAGAGTGTGTGAAAGAAGGGGGGCAAAGGTACAGGACAGGCAAAAGACAATGGTGAGCATAACTGACTTGTGTCCAGGAAGTGAAGACGTAGCCACTTATTGTGTAGGTTGGTTTATGTTGAGCAGATTAGATTAATGTAGGCTGCTAATAGGTGTGGGTGATAAGGTAAAAATATAATATCAAAATATTATCAAGCCAAGATCAAAAATTTTTATTTTGTCACAATTTTATTTTTTTATTATTTTTTTTAACAAAGAACATCACTGCTATCAATCAGTCTTAAGTCTCAAAATACTTTTTATTAATAGGAACACTGACATTGTTACAGTAAAAACGACAACGAAATTAAAGCACTGTAACCATGATTTAACTATCTTCCCAGATTAGC